>JAQQAC010023241.1:3352759-3429439 GCA_029783875.1 Phataginus tricuspis
TTTCTTTCTTTCTTTCTTTCTTTCTTTCTTTCTTTCTTTCTTTCTTTCTTTCTTTCTTTCTTTCTTCTTTCTTTTCTTTCTTCCTTTCTCTTTCTTTTTTTTTTCCTTTTTAAAGTCATAAAGAGCCCAGCTGACATACATGGCAACTACCAGCGACCACTTCTATAGCCATGAAAAGACAGAGGAATATGGTACAGACAAAGCTCTAGACCCAGACAACCCTAGAGAGGGAACCTGAAGGGATGAACATGCACAGTCTTCCTGAAATAGAATTCAGAATAAAATCATAACCATGCTGACGGATCTACAGAGAAATGTGCAAGAGCTGAGGGTGGAAGTGAGGGAAGTGAGGAAACACAATGCAGAAATCAGACAAGCCATTGACGGGCTTAACAGCAGACTGGATGAGATGTAAGAGACTGTTAATGGAATAGAAACAGAGAACAGGAATACAGAGAAGCTGAGGCAGAGAGAGATAAAAGAATCTCTAGGAATGAAAGAATATTAAGAGAACTGTGTGACCAATCCAAATGTAACAATATTCACATTATAGGAGTACCAGAGGACGAAGAGAGAGAAAAAGGGACAGAAAGTGTCTTTGAAGAAATAATTGCTGAAAACTTTCACACGCTGGGGAAGGAAATAGTCGCGCAGTCCATGGAAGCCCCCAGATCTCCAAACACAAAGGACAAAGGAAGAAACACCAAGACACATAATAATTAAAATGGCAAAGATCAAAGATAAGGACAGAGTATTAAAGGCAGCTAGGGAGAGAAAAAAGATCACCTACAAAGGAAAACCCATCAGACTATCATCAGACTTCTCAAAAGAAACATTACAGGCCAGAAGAGAATGGCATGATATATTTAACGTAATGAAACAGAAGGGCCTCGAACCAAGAATATTGTATCCAGCACAATTATCATTTAAATATGATGGAGGGACTAAACAATTTCCAGACAAACGAAAGTTGATAGAATTTGTCTCTCATAAACCACCACTACAGGATATCTTAAACAGACTGCTCTAGAAAAAGCACCCCTAAGGCTAAAAAGATGTCACCAGAGAAAATAAAATCATAGCAAAGAAAGCAGACCATCCAAATATGAACTAAAGGCAAAGAATAAAACACCTAATATATAAAGAATGGAGGAGGAAGAATAAGAAGGGAGAGATAAAAAAACATCAGACGGTGTTCACAATAACTTAAAAAGAAAGTTAAGTTAGATTGTCAGATAGTAAAGAAGCAATCCTTGAACATTTGGTAACCATGAATCTAAAGCCAGCAATGGAAATAAGTACATATCTATCGATAATCACCCTAAATGTAAATGGAGTGAATGCACCAATCAAAAGACACAGAGTAACTGAGTGGATAAGAAAGCAAGACCCATCTATATGCCGCTTACAAGAGACTCACCTCAAACCCAAAGATACACACAGACTAAAAGTGAAGGGATGGAAAAAGATATTTCATGCAAACAACAAAGAGAAAAAAGCAGGTGTTGCAGTACTTGTATCAGAAAAAAATAGACAAAACGAAGAAAGTAGCAAGAGATAAAGACGGACATTACATAATGATAAAGGGGTCAGTCCAACAAGAAGATATAACCATTATAAATATATATGCACCCAACACAGGAGCGCCAGCATATGTGAAACAAATACTAACAGAATTAAAGGAGGAAATAGACAGCAATGCATTCATTTTAGGAGACTTCAACACACTACTCACTCCAAAGGACAGATCAACCAGACAGAGAATAAGTAAAGACACAGAGGCACTGAACAACACACTAGAACAGATGGACCTAACAGATACCTACAGAACTCTGCACCCAAAAGCAATAGGATACACATTCTTCTCAAGTGCACATGGAACATTTTCCAGAATAGACCACATACTAGGCCACAAAAAGAACCTCAGTAATACAAAAATATTGAACTCCTACCAACCAACTTCTCAGATCACAAAGGTATAAAACTAGAAATAAATTTTAGAAAATAATCAAAAAGGCTCACAAACAAATGGAGACTTAACAACATTCTCCTAATGAATCAATAGATTAACGACCAAATCAAAACAGAAATCAAAGAATATATGGAGACTAATGACAACAACAACACAAAGCCACAACTTCTGTGGGACGCAGCAAAGGCAGTTCTAAGAGGAAAGTATATTGCAATCCAGGCCTATTTAAAGAAGAAAGAACTTTCCCAAATGAACAGTCTAAAGACACAATTACTGAAATTGGAAAAAGAAGAACAAATGAGGCCCAAAGTCACCAGAAGGAGGGACATAATAAAGATGTGAGAAGAAATAAATAAAATTGAGAAGAGTAAAACACTAGAAAACATCAATGAAACCAAGAACTGGTTCTTTGAAAAAAGAAACAAAATAGGTAAACGCCTAGCCAGACTCATTAAGAGAAAAAGAGAATCTACACACATAAACAGAATCAGAAATGAGAAAGGAAAAATAATGACAGGCCCCACAGAAATACAAAGAATTATAAGAGAATATTATGAGAATCTATATGCTAACAAGCTGCAAAACATAGAAGAAATGGACAACTTTTTAGAAAAATACAACCTTCCAAGACTGACCAAGGAGGAAACAGAAAAACTAAACAGACCAATCACCAGCAACGAAATTGAATCGGTAGTCAAAAAAATACCCAAGAACAAAACCCCCGGACCTGACGGATTCACCTCTGAATTCTACCAGACATATAGAGAAGAAATAACACCCATTCTCCTTAAAGTTTTCCAAAAATAGAAGAGGAGGGAATACTTCCAAACTCATTCTATGAAGCCAGCATCACTCTAATACCAAAACCAGGCAAAGACCCCACCAAAAAAGAAAATTACAGACCTATATCCCTGATGAACGTAGATGCAAAAATACTCAACAAAATATTAGCAAACCGAATTCAAAAATACATCAAGAGGATCATACACCATGATCAAGTGGGATTCATCCCAGGGATGCAAGGATGGTACAACATTCGAAAATCCATCAACATCATCCACCACATCAACAAAAAGAAGAACAAAAACCACATGATCATCTCCATAGATGCTGAAAAAGCATTTGACAAAATTCAGCATCAATTCATGATTAAAACTCTTAACATAACATAATGGGTATAGACAGCAAGTACCTCAACATCATAAAGGCTATATATGACAAACCCACAACCAACATCACACTTAACAGCGAGAAGCTGAAAGCTTTTCATCTAAGATCGGGAACAAGACAGGGATGCCCACTCTCTCCACTGTTATTCAACAAAGTACTGGAGGTCCTAGCCATGGCAATCACACAAAACAAAGACATACAAGGCATCCAGATTGGTAAAGAAGAAGTCAAATGTCACTATTTGCAGATGACATGATATTGTACATAAAAAACCCTAAAGATTCCACTCCAAAACTACTAGAACTAATAACTGAATTTAGCAATGTTGGAGGTTGCAAAATTAACACAAAGAAATCTGTTGCTTTCCTATACACTAATGATGAACTAACAGAGAAATCAGGAAACAATTCCATTCTCAATTGCATCAAAAAGAATAAAACACCTAGGAATAAACCTAATGAAGGAAGTGAAAGATCTGTACTCTGAAAACTCAAGACACTCCTAAGAGAAATTAAAGAGGACACTAACAAATGGAAATGCATCCCATGCTCTTGGCTAGGAAGAATAAATATTGTCAAAATGGCTATACTACCTAAAGCAATCTACAGATTCAATGCAATCCCTATCAAACTACCAACAGCTTTCTTCAATGAACTGGAACAAATAGTTCTAAAATTCATATGGAACCGCAAAAGACCTCGAATAGCCAAAGCAATCCTGAGAAGGAGGAATAAAACAGGAGGAATTATGCTCCCTGACTTCAAGCTCTACTACAAAGCCACAGTAATCAAGACAATCTGGTATTGGCACAAAAACAGACCCACAGACCAGTGGAACAGAATAGAAAATCCAACCATTAATCCAAACATATACAGTCAACTAATATTTGATAAAGGAGCCTTGGATATACAATGGGGAGATGACACCCTCTTCAGCAGCTAGTGTTGGAAAAACTGGACAGCTACATGTAAGAGAATGAAACCGGACTACTGTCTAGCCCCATACACAAAGGTAAACTCAAGGTGGATCAAAGACCTGAATATAAGTCATGAAACCATAAAACTTTTAGAACAAAACAAGGCAAAAATCTCTTGGACATAAACATGAGTGACTTCTTCATGAACATATCTCCCCGGGCAAGGGAAACAAAAGCAAAAATGAACAAGTGGGACTATATCAAGGTAAAAACCTTCTGTACAGCAAAGGACACCATCAGTTGAAGAAAAAGACATCCTACAGTATGGGAGAATATATTCATAAATGACGCATCTGATAAGGGGTTGACATCCAAAATATATAAAGAACTCATGCACCTTAACAAACAAAAAGCAAATAATCCAATTAAGAAACGGTCAGAGGACATGAATAGACACTTCTCTAAAGAAGAAATTTAGATGGCCAACAGGCACATGAAAAGATGCTCCACATCGCTAATCATCAGAGAAATGCAGATTAAAACCACAATGAGATATCACTTCACACCAGTGAGGATGGCCAACATCCAAAACACAAACAACAACAAATATTGGCGAGGATGCGGAGAAAAGGGAACCCTCCTACACTGCTGGTGGGAATGCAAATTAGTTCAACCATTGTGTAAAGCAGTATGGAGGTTCCTCAAAAAACTCAAAATAGAAATACCATTTGACCCAGGAATCCCACTCCTAGGAATTTACCCTAAGAATGCAGCAGCCCAGTTTGAAAAAGAGATATGCACCCCTATGTTTATTGCAGCACTATTTACAATAGCCAAGAAATGGAAGCAACCTAAGTGTCCATCAGTAGATGAATGGATAAAGAAGAGGTGGTACATATACACAATGGAATATTATTCAGCCATAAGAAGAAAACAAATCCTACCATTTACAACAACATGGATGGAGCTAGAGGGTATTATGCTCAGTGAAATAAGCCAAGCCGAAAAAGACAAGTATCAAATGATTTCACTCATATGTGGAGTGTAAGAACAAAGAAAAAAAAAACTGAAAGAACAAAAGAGCAGCAGACTCACAGAACCCAAGAACAGACGAATAGTTACCAAAGGGAAAGGGACTGGGGAAGATGGGTGGGAAGGGAGGGATAAAGGGGTAATAGGGGCATTACGATTAGGAGATGTAATATTGAGGGGGGCACGGGGAGGGCTGTACAACTCAGAAAAGACAAGTAGTGATTCTGTAGCATCTCACTACACTGATGGACAGTGATTGTAATGGGGTTGATGGGGAGGACCTGATGAAGGGGGTAGTTTAATCACCATAATATTGCATGTAATTGTAGATTAATGATACCAAAATAAATTATATATATATATAAAAAGAAATAATCTTGTCAGTGATTATAACTAGAAAGCCCGTGTAACACAGTCTGCCCCTGAAGCCCGAACTATTAGTTCCTGGAATCGCAGTCACTGTCCAGAAGCAGGGTTGACTACACCCTCACACCCCCTCTTCCTGCCTTTCCTGCCTGCATCTCCCCCCCACACCATTCACACACACACACACACACACCTGGAATCCAGTGGCCACCCTCTCCTGACCTGGACACAAAACAAGGGTTGTCACATATAGTTAGGGAACATCCTAAGTACAGGAAAACAAAACAGAACAAAGAACTTAGCTACTATGAATGAAAAAAGATAAAACAGGTGGGGGGAGAGTGGAGGAGTTGGGAGGTGAGACACAAGCAGGGTGGGAAGACAAGTAATTGAAGGTGTTTTCCCAGCTCAGCGTTATTCCCCCATAAATTCTCCTTTTAGGAACAGCCTTCCCCCACTTCCAGTCCCTCTAATTGGAAAGAGTGAATCCTCCCCCCGGGGGAGCACATGACCCAAGCCTGGCTAATGAGACCATTCCATCTCTCCGGCTCTGTGATTGCATCCAGAGGGCTTATGACCTAGCCAGGTCATCTGCACATAAACCCAATACTTGTATTTGACCTTTTCCTCCTCCTCCTAATCATGTCACTCCTTGCAACTTGGAAGGGGGCAGCCACCAGCCAGCATGATATTTGCAGAGGGACAAGGCGAGGGGACCTGAAAGGCTTCTCTACCAGCTCTCCCCACTCACCTCTTACTGATCCTCTAAGACAGATTCAACTGTCACTGCTCTAAGCAGGCTTTCTGATTCTCCTTGCCCTCACACAATTGTGACAGTGCAAGAATCTGTTCACGTCCGCTGCTTCTCCTGCCACCCAATTGTGAATTCCTCGAAAGGCAACAATCTAAAGTATCTTTCCTTACTCTTCTCTTTATACCGAGGTCACAGTGTAGTACTTCAGCACATTCATCCTCCCACCTTGTTCCAGGAGTTGATCTAGGCTCTGCGGGTACAGCTGTAAAAAAAACAGCCTCTGCTCCGATATAGCTTGTACTCTAGTAGGGAGAGACAAACAAGTAGAGAAGAAAATATATAGACTTCCAAGTGGTGGTAAGTGGTAAGGGAGAATAAAAATAAAAGGATAGGGCATGAGAAGGGAAGTATGTGTGTATTTTACAGTAGGTCATCAGGGAAGATACTGCTGAGAAGATACCACCTGAGCCGAGCTCTGAAGGAGGCAAGCCTTGTAGAAGTCTGGAAAAAGGCAGCCTAGAAAGACAGATCAGTGTGTGCAAAGGTCCTGAGGCAGGAGTGGGTGGCCCAAGGGAGGACCAGCAGTAAGTGACTAGGAGACAGAGACCTTAGGAGAGGAAATCAGAGGGGCAGACCACTCAGGCTTTGTATGCCATGATGAGGACTGTGGCTTTTACTGTAGCAGAGTGGGAAGGCCATTGGAAGATTTTGAACAGAGGAGTATCATTCTATCAGTTATTTTTAGAAAAAGATCCTCAGGCATCTGGGTGGAAAATATACTGTTAAGAGGACAAAGGGGAAGCAGGAAGATCAGTTAGGAGGCTTCTGTAATAATCCAGGTGAGAGATGACCATGTGTTTACTGGTGTGTATGTATAAGAGGTACCCAGTAAATGTGTTCTTGAGTGAAAGTGTGACTAAATGAATGCCATCCCCACACAAAGCACCAGACTGTCAGGAAGAAGAGCAATGACAGAAGGACAAAAGAGTCTCACAGGTTTTGCCACCCTTAAAAGGTTGGTGTTAAATTGAGGTGACATTAAATAACCATCTTGAGGTGGTGTCCCTGTAACACAGTCACAAGACTTTGACCAAACAAGTAGGGCAAGTAACTCACCTACTGGGTTCCCTTCTGGTATGGACAGCCAGGTGTTGAAAGTCCCCAGCCACAGCCCTGTGGTACCCCATCAAGCACACACATACTGCCCCATCAACCTCACTTTGCCAAGGCCTCCTGCAGTGACAGAGCTTGGCTGTGGAGAGAGGGTGGCTGGCTGCAAGAATTGCTTTAAGGAGCCTCCACATGTGTTGTTGGAAAAGGCAGCATCCCACCTATTGTGGGCACAATTCTTAAATAATCCTCCAAATTCCTTGTTCCCCTGACTTGTACACACCATGCATAATCTCTAGGACTGTGAATATGATAGCTCTTTCTCCCATGATTAGGTTATGTTATGTTGTACAGCCTTAAGTTGACCCTAAAACAGGGAAATTGTTCAGATGGGCCTCACACAAGTCCTTCAAAGCTTAGAGTTTCTTTGTCTGGTCCCAGAAGGGGAAATAAAACATTCAAAGCTCAAAGGACTCAAAGGACCTTTGCTGGTTTGAGATGGAGAACCATATGGCAAAGGTTATGGGTGGACTCCAGAGCTGAGAGCCAGCTGACAATCAGCGACGAAATGGGACCTCAGAGCCCTGAATTCTGCTGAGAACAAAGAAGAGCCTCTGAATGAGAACCCCGATCACATCTTCTGAGCAGAAAACCCAGCTCCACTATGACTGGACTTCTGACCTATAGAACTACAAGCTCATAAAGGGGTAGGATTTTAAGTTGTTAACAGTAGTAATCTGTGACTAAGCAATTGAAAATTAGTAGACCACTCACACATCTGCACCCATCTAAGAACTTTCCAGGCCAACTCCAGGCCCTGGTACCCTTCTAGGTAAATTTGAAGTGATATTGGAGTCAGAGACCCTACCTCCTAACTGGATGACTTTCAGAGAACCTGTGAACATGTTTTAAAACTACCACAGCCTAAACTAGACCTCCCATGAGTTAAGCACGGGACACATAAGGACTCACTGAATATTGATACACCCTGCAGGGCAGAGATTCTCCCACCCCTGCAACCTGCCACTCAACAGATAATCAAGCCTGGAGAAACTGAGTGGCCTGCCCAGCCAAAGTAAAAGAACTATTAGGTGCTGAGGGTGAGACTTGATCCAGATTTGATGCCTTCGAAGCCCATGCTGTTACATATTGATTTTAGTGATGGATTTTTTTAGTTTTCCAACAAATAAAATAGTTTTGTGTTCATTTAAAGTCAACCTCTTTTTGAGTTTCTATAGTTGGTGGAGTTTCTTTTTTAGCTTTAAGTTTAAATTATTGTATAATTACTAAACTAGGCTCTTCCCAGAGGGGCAATGTGCACCGATTCCTTTCCCAGGTCAAATTTCATCATCCCTTCCTAACACCATGTAAGGTCTGAAAGCCAGTGGGGTTGGAGATATGAAGTGGTCATTTGAGGCAGACTAGTAAATAATTTAGGGCATCTGAAGCCAGGTTATGTTCTTCCTTGCCATGAACAGCCCCACATTGGCAAGTGGAACAAAGATCCTTAATTCTTGATTTTGGTTAACCCAGGGTGAGACTGAGCAGATTTCCATAGAGATGTGAACACAGAACCTGTTCCACTTGAAGACCCCTACCTCCAGACCTTATTTGATAATGATGCACCAAGCTGAGTCAATGGCAGGGTAAAGTTGTTGGGAAAAGCAGAGACCCCAGGCCTGGTTCTGTTCACTGCTCCACAGACCCTTACATTTGAAGAGCTGATGGTAGTTGGCTCCTGGGCTGACCTGCCTGCAAGTAGCCCAGCAAGATACTAAGAATGCCCACTGCCACCTTGGTGCAGGAGAGTGGAAGTGATGGCATTGTTGTATTGTTGGCTGGCCAACCTCAGGTTTTGTAGGGCTCCTGCTGGGTGTGAAGGAGATGCAAAATGTTCTTACTTGCCCAAAGTAATCATGTGCTCTCTGTCACAAGGCCTTTGCACATACTATTTCCTCTTCTTTGAAGGCTCTTTCCCCCATCATCTTCCCCCTAGCTAACATATAGCCATCATTTCTGACCACCCCCCGAACATGCCAAGCATCTCTGATACATGCTCCCTTAGCTTCCTGAAGTTGCAGTTCAAGTATTGTCATTGTAATTGAATAGTTATTAAAATGTAATGACTTTCTCCTCTGCTAGAATGAAAGCTTCATAAGAGAAGGAACTGGATCCCTTTAATAACCTTTTATTAACCACTAAATCCCCAGCATCTAAGTAGTCAATTAAGGCTTACTAAATAAATGAATTTCTAACTCAATAGTTTATATTTTAGTGGAACACTTTTGCTGCATTTTATTTCTTGTGAAAGTGTTCTCCACTTATAGACTATCAATATTCTCTGACTATAAAAGTGATACATGTTTGTTGTAGAAAACATGAAGATACAGAAAAACATAAATGAGAAAAATCAAAACCATGCATAATCCAGCCACTTAGAGATAACCAATACTAAGGTTTTAATTATTTGCCTTCAGGTTTATTTCTATGCAAACATAATATATACATCTATACTTTAAAATAAATGGGTGGGCATTACAAGTACAGATGAGATATATGCTGTCTGTTTCCTATTGATAAGAGCAGCCAGAATTCTAATACCAATTCCAATTGTGTGGGAGGGTAGGGGGATTTCCACACCACCAGCAAGTCTCCAGCACCAGCTGGGTGTCCTACAATTCATCTAAAGCCTGACATGATCTGCCTAGAGAGAGCATCAGATCCCACAGGTTAAGGATTCAATCCCACAAGACTGCCCCACTTCCACTTCAGATGCCAATCCTAAATCCAGGTTGTCACCTGTGCTTCTGACTGACTGGCTATAGATTGAAGGTCCTAAAGACTCCCTACTTGGGTTACATTAATTTGCTACAGAAACTCATAGAACTCAGAGAAACATTGTACTTACTAGATCTACAGTCTATTATGAAAGGATATAACTCAGGAACAGCCAGATGGAAGAGACATATAGGGCAAGATATGGGAGAAGGTGCATGGAACTTCCATGCCCCGCCTGAGTACACAACCCTCAAATTTCCACATCATTGTAAACCTGGAAGCTCTTAGAACCCAATCCTTTGGGTTTTTGTGGAGGCTTCATTACATTAGTATGACTAATTAAGTTATTGGCCATTGGCGATGGAATTCAATGTACAGCCCTTCTTCCTTTCCCAGAGATCACCGGGTGGGATTGAAAGTTTCAAACCTCTAATCACTAGGTTGGCTTTCCTGGCAACCACCTCCCATCCTTAGGTGCTATCACAAAGCCGCCACATCAGTATAACAAAGGACACCTTTACTGCTCTCATCACTTAGGAAATCACTTAGGGGAGCTTTGTGCCAGAAATAGGGACAAAGAGCAAATACATATTTTTATTATAAATCATGATATCACAGGGGCCAAATGCAGCAGCTTATTCTTCATCTTGGAAGAGGTATCTTGACAGAGTCCAAATGATAATTTAATCAATGGGGTGGTACCCCTCTGAATTTTTGTGGGGTTTGTTTCCCATCCTTTGTGTCTTATCAATGTATCTAAAGTAATTGCTGTCAAGAGCAGTGAAGGCTCTGAGATTTTACTCTATGTGTAAGCTAACAAGTTACCTACCAGTTTCATGGGTGTTGGTAGAAGACATGAGACCCCTGAGTCAGAGACAAAGTGATGCCGGGATTCTTGTTTGCACAGTCAAAGAATGAACTTAGCAAACACCCAAGGTAGGAGAGCCAGGGAAAGACTTTCATTGAGAGATAAAGTGAAAGGACAGAGCTCCTGACTCACACCAGGAGGGGACAAAAGAGTCCGTAGTGGTGTGTTGTCTGGGGGTTTTATAGGCAGTTGAGGATTTTTGGGAACTGGATAAAGGCTTAGGGGTGCGGACTTTGTTAAGTGGTCCCTGAATATTTAGAATTAGGTTAACAAAAGCAACTTCCTGCTCTGATGATTTCTCCCTGAGATACCAGCATCTTGGTCTGGGAGCATATCAAACAAGGCCGCTTGCCCAGCCCCTAAGGTGGGCTGAGGTGTTGTTTGCTAAAGAGTAAGTTAAGAATCTTACTTCTTTAACTTCCTGGGTGTTAAAATGCAATCTTATCTTTAAGGTGGAATCCTTCCTGCCTTTTACTATGTTGTTTACAGCTGGGTCTGCATGCTGAATTAGTAGCCCAGTTTGCAAAATCACTTCAGATCTGAAGGAGGAAAGACAGCACATAGGCCTGGGCCTTTTAGCATGTTAAAGTGAATCTTACACATGATTATAAATGATTAGCATAATAAAAACATGTGCTACTCTTCTTTGTCTGGGGAACATTAACTGATCTTACTGAATATTGATTCTAGAGCTTAATGTTTAACACAGAGTTGTGGTAGGGTGTTTCCTTGCATGTAGTTACATTGCTCTGACTGCAGATATCCTGCTGATGCCAGGGTTCTTGTTCACGAAGCCGAAGAATAAGCTTCACAAACACTCAAGCTAGGAGAGCAAGGTACAGGCTTTTATTTTGAGATAAAGTGAAAGGACAGAGCTCCTGGCTCACACCAGGAGGGGACAAGAGAGTCTGTAGTGATGCATATTCTAGGGGGTTTTATAGGCAGTTGAGGAATTTTTGAGAACATGTAAAAAAGCTTAGGGGTGTGGACTTATTAAGTGGTCCCTGAATATTTAGAATTAACTTAACCCAAGCAACTTCCTGCTCTGATGATTTCTCCCTGAGATACCAGCATCTTGGTCTGGGGGCCTATGAAACAAGGCCACCTGCTCAGCCCCCAAGGTGGGCTGAGGTATTGCTAAAGAGTAAGTTAAGAATTTCTAACTTCTTAACTTCTTGGGTATTAAAATGCAATCTTATCTTTAAGTTGGAATCCTTCTTGCCTTTTACTGTGTTGTTTATGGCTGGGCCTGCATGCTAAATTAGTTTGCCCAGTTTGCAAAATCACTTCAGATCTGAAGGAGGAAAGACAGCACATAGGCCTGGGCCTTTTAGCATGTTAAAGGGAATCTTATACATGATTATAAATGATTAGCATAAAATAAACATGTGCTACTCTTCTTTATCTGGGGAATATTAACTGATCTCACTGGAGAATGACTCTACAGCTGAATGTTTAACACAGAGTTTTTGTAGGGGGTTTCCTTGCATGTAGTTACATTGCTGTGACTTCAAATATCCTGCCTTGCTTTTTCCAGAGGCCCGCACCCATGGTCCCTGTCTCACTGTCTTGTTTTTTCCAGAGGCCCTCACCCTATTCTGTCTTAACCCTATGGTCCCTGTCTCAAAAGGACTTTATTATCCAGAGCAATAGCAATAACTGAACTATCAGCATTTCTTCTACCAGTTTCCAAATCCAAGTTCCCACAGGGAGACACAAAGAGGACCTTGTGGCACCTCTACACACAGCGTGTTCCATTACAGGAGACGAACCCTGAACTTAGAGAAACTGAATCTTATATAATGGGCAGTAAGCATGTCTGCCCTTTGCTCCAGAGGGAGACATTACCATTGTTATACTATACTGTTAAATGCGCCTACCTTCACTTTGGAGGGATACACTATATCTTCCAAGGCTAGTAACTATACAAGCTTCTTTGAAAAGACAGTTCAGTGACTCTGCTTGCAAGTGACTCTGCTTGCAAAACATATACATAAATGTGAAAAAATTATCTCCCAATGGTTGCTTCTTTCTGTTCACCAGGGAAAAATCAGCATGATAGCTCCAATATAATGGACTGCCTTGTTGTTTGGTGTAATGGAGAAATGATTAAGTTCCCTGAAGATTAGAATGTGACTTAGGGTTGGAAAGTGAACATTGCCCTGAGATAGGACAGTCAAGATGTATTTCTAACCCTGCCAGTTGAAAGCAAATAGCTTCTTATGGTCCTTGCTAGCAAGCGCAAGAAAAAAGTTATTTGCCGTATCAACAGCTATCTTCACTTGCTAGGGGATTTATTGATTTGATCTAGCAATATCTGGAACAGAAGCTGCAATTGGAGTCAAAGCATTATTAAGTTTGCAATAATCCATCATCGTTTTCCCGGATTCATCCATCTTCTGTACAGGCCAGTAGGTAAGTAGACTAGGAATATGATAGGAATCACTGTTGCATCTTTTAAGACCTTGATTAGGTGCTACCGATCTCTGAAATCCTTCCATGAATGTAGCTTTTCTTTTAGTTTGCTGTGTGGTTAAGCAGAGACAGCTTTAGTGGCTTCCACCTGGCCATCCTTAACCTAACATCCTGACTCCAGACATTAGGGAATGGATGTGGGGAGTTTTTCTGTTGCTGAGTATGTGTATTCCAATGTAGGCATTCTAAACTGGGGAAGCCCCCAGGGTGGACTTGGGACGCACTGGTTCCACTATGAAATGTATTCACATCAACACTTGACTGGCCATCTGAACTTCATAAGCCCCTGTTATGACTAGTGGAGCACAGTGGTGTTTTGGCTCCAGAAATTAGAGTTTAGAGTCAGTGTCCTGTAATCCCTGAAAAGTCAGATTATTTACCCTTTCTCTAGTAAGTGACCACAGGTCTTTCTCTAGGAAGATTATGATATAAACATTTGCTGTGTAGCATGGGCCTTCCTCTGAAGGGCTTGGCCTCCCTCTGCCTCAAGGGCTCTGTTGGCCGGGGCTAGGGTGAGGCAGAGGAGCTCGGACACAGAAGTTGAGGAGGAGGTTACTCTCCAGGGCCTCACACACCAGTCCTGCATTTGCATCAGCCTGAGAGTGAGTGTGTCCTTAAATTCAAGAACTTAAACGTCTTTCTTGCCTCATTTCAGTCCCAGCCCAGGATTGGACGTGGACCGACTTGAGTGTGAGAACTCGTTCAGGGGCCGTAACAATCTATTCGTGGTGACCCAGCTCAGACTTCTGTTCACCAGATGCAGAACTTTTCCGCTTCTACAAATTAAGACTAAAGTTAAATGTCCTACTGTTTCAGTTCTAGGGTCACGATGACCAACACCAAAGACACTGCAGGTCAGGTTATTCTGATTACTGAATAGCTTTGGCTCTGCTGTCTGTTACCACATGTTCTCGACTGGGACTCAGTGTTCTGCTTAGCCAAGGGTCCTAAAATCCCCAGGGAGGGCAGGGCATCCAGCTCAGTGACAGCAGTTCCCACTGTCCTTTCTGGCCCAAAGATAATCTCACCAGCACACCCTCTCTAACAATCAGGTGTCAAGAAATGGTGATGTAGGAAGGTTGCTATAGAAGTCCCAAAGGTACAGACACGTGGTCTATGAACCATAGTATTTTGTATGAATGGAAATAACACTCTTGGCTTAGGTGCACTGTCCTCACCTGTAAAACATGTCAGTTTTGCAGCTCAGTGGTATTGCCACACTGATACTTAACACAAATAGCCCTGTCTTACTGTCTGCCTGGTTGGCCAGCTGCCTGCTATGTGGATCTGTTTTGCAGGAGCCCAGCCTCTCAGTACGAGCCAAGTCTGGCTGGAGAGAGGACACCAGGTAGCCACAATGGCAGCCAGGGAGCATCCTCGGCATCCTTTATCCCAGGACTGGTTGACAAGACATCAAAATACCAAGCCCCGGACAGTTCAGACCCTCAGGTGGTCTCGAGTACATCATAGAGCCCATTTGCACACATCCAGTTACAAAAACCAGAAGAGACACAGGGAGAGGAAAGAACACAGCTTGATACCACCCCAGAGTTCAGGAATAAATGACTTTATGAATTTATTTCAAAGAAATTTTCAGATCCACTTGTTTACCAGGCAATATCGCAGAAGTCTATACTTTTGCCCTAAATCTCTTGAGTTCTTTTTGGACAAGATAACCACTCTCAAATTCCCCAACCATATTTTAAAGGCACATTTAGTTCTTCTCTGTGCCAGGTTCGATTTGTTCCAGTGGTCTCTGGATTGCAGAGTGGCCAAGTATCTGGGTAGGTTTATATGGATATAAATTACTTTCAAGCTGCTCATGAATTAAGCCTGGAGTCCTTTTTAGAAAACTGAAGGACTTTGCTAAACCACTTATGGTCTCTTACTGTAATTTAAACAAACAAACTTATAATTAATGTTTTTCTTGCTTTATGTAAGGCATGTTTTGTTAAATTGCAAATTTTGAGTGTGCACATTTTGCCTGTCTACTAGGTCATATGAATAAGTGGTTGTTTAATTATACAAACAAAGACACTATTTTAAGTTGGAAAGAAAATTAATCTTTCCCTTCTTCTTATCTCAAGGGAAGCTATTTTCCTTCTTCCTTGCCTTAATTCAGTCCCCTTGAAAATATTAGATTTGCTTTCATAATACCCCAAGTCTTTGGAATTCGGGGAGAAATTTTAAACTGATAAAATAAATAACTTTACAAAATATGTTTTTCTCTAGTGGATTATGGTTTCCCTTTCGGAACCAGAAGCTTCTAATACTACTTCAGAAAGTACATCTATTATGTGTTGGGCTCTATGCTGAATGCTTTACAGGTATCATCTCAGTTAATCCACATAACATTACTGATTGAGCACTTTTAAAAATAAAGATGCACACTCTTTGATCCATTTTGATAAATGTATGACAGATAGTATTTCATCTGGAAAGTTCTTTGTGCCCCAAACTAAATAACCCCACTGCTGCATGTACACCAAACAACCCCTGATCTGATTTCTATTAAAATAGTTCATTTTTTTCTCATTTAGAATGCCATGTAGTATATATTTGTGTATTTGGCTTTATTCACTTATAATATCCACACTCTTGGTTCCATGAGTTATAACCAGGGGGCCCATCTATATAAACTCAACTATAAAGCTACAGAAAACAAGAAGAAGAAAGGAAAATAAATAAATATGAATTTATTACATGGAGCTTTTTCTTCATTCCTTTTTCTTGCTGAATAATACTCTATTGAATAGACATAACAGAGTTTGTTCATCTGTTGATGGACATTTGAGTTATTTATAATTTGGTGCTATTATAAAAAAAGCTACTATAAGCACATGTGTACCCATCTTTGTGTGGATATATGTCTTTATTGCTTTTGGGTAAATATCTAGGAACAGAATGGCTGGACCTATGATAGGTGTATATTAACTTTATAAGAAACTGCCAAATAACCAATGTGCCAAAATTTTATATGGCTACTGGAAATTATGCCTGTTGTAGTTTCTCCACATCCTTGTCAACACTTGTTATTGTCAGGTGCTTTTTTTAATGTTATCCATTAAACGATATCTTGTGTTCTTTATTTTAATTCCCTGATGACTAATGATGTTGAACATCTTTCATGTGCTAACTGGCCATTTGTATATCTTTTTTTGAGAAGAGTCTGATCAATTCCCCCCCTCCTTTTTTTTACTGGATTATTTGTCTTCTTGTTACAGAGTTATGTAATTCTAGATACAAATCTTTTGTCAGATAAATAGCAAATGTTGGCTCTCACCTTATTAGCTGTGCTAGAATTTAAACAAAGGATTGAGTAGACAGATTGGAAAGTTGAGATCTTTATCAATTAAACATTTATCAATTTGAGATTACACATTGCAGGTAGGAGTATAAGACAGGATCAGATTTAATAATTAAGATGGCTTTCGGGATTTCAATAGACAAGAGGTCACAGACAGAGCACAATGCTGCTAAAAATGCAAGGTACTGATTCCGGCCATGCCATGTGAAACTTAAATTAGCAAGATTAGTATGCAAATGCATTCTGGTTAAATCTGGAGCAGGGGGAAAAGCTGGCTCTCAGAGGTCAAAGCAGTTAGTTATGTAGGAAAGCATAAAGTTCAAAGAGAATAGGTTGCTTTTGTCTATATCTCACAGAGACTAAGCAAAGAGGGATCATCAAATGAAACAAAGGTGCAGTAGCAGAGCCCTGCGTACATTAGCATCCCATGAGAGACCCATGAGGGGGCCATTCAGTCAAAAATTATAAAAAATAAAATAAAATAACATTAAAGGTGGTGGAGAAATAATTTTTAAAGAGCAAACACTATGTATTTTCCTATTCTAGGAGCCATTGACTAATGATTAGATGGCTTTTTATAAAAAGAACTTGCCTTTAAACTGTTGCGGAATGTAAGTGGCTCCTAGCTGCCTGTAGCTCTCTTGCTTGCATGAAAGAGATTGTTAAGGATGATTGTGACTGTACAGATTTATCTCCTCAAACTATGACTTTAAGGGTCAAGGGCTTTTACGAAAGGGTGAAGTTTCTCCATTCCTCACTGAATCTGTGCTCCAGAGATTGGTATAAAAGATCAGGCAAAAATGGAGAACAGTGAGTATAGATTTGTTAAACTGGTACAAGTCATTGAAAAGCCGACTCTTCAAGTAGAAAGTGGTGTGTTTTTCCCCTCCTTTCAATGTTCTATTCAGATTTGGCTTCAAAACCAGGAATTTTTATTCAATGTCATATGTTTCATTAAGGTACATATAGCATTGTCACAAATGAAATGTAAAGACTACAAAAATTTTCGAGCACCACACTTTTAGCCAAATCACTCTTGACATGGGATGTATTCTGTCCATTTATGTTTGGTCATCTATTCTTGATCCACGCCAGAATCCAGCACTCTGCAATTCTGCACTGACACCAGTGGGCGTGCGTTGGTGTCACCTGTCTGCTCTGCTGTGTGGCTAGTGCTGCCTGGACAGTGACATGCTATGCTTGTATGTGCCGGGAGCTGCAAGGACCCAGATCTCACGTCTAGCTTGATTCCACTCTCTTGAAGGTACAGTTGTGGCAGTGCTGCATACCTGGGAGGCCTTGTGCTTATGGAAGACATTTCTGCCATCATATTGCTCAAACTGGGTGCACATATCTTTAAGGGATCTTTGGGAAAGGGCAGCTAACAAACTGAGCCCTTATCGTATGCCAGGCACTGCCGAAGACAGATGTTAACTCACACCATCCTCATACCAGAGTCCTGTGAGTTGGGTGCATGACTACCTTCCCCTTCCAGAGAAGAAAACAGGTCTGTGGTTGTGAGTGATCAATCCTGGGATCTTCCTCCTGCATTTCTACATATTAGAGGTCACTCATGTTTTGATTTCTCCTCCTAGAACTAAACCAGTTCCAAAGCCTTGACCTTTGAAGTCCCAAACAAAAATCAATACATTTCTGATTAAGTTTCAATCAAGGAGTTAATTTTTCCCCAAAATTCATTTAAGGAATTTATGTTATCTCAGTCCTACTTGGACAGCACATTCATTGTGCCCTTACATTTCCCTCTGTGTCACAGACTTTGCTGACTGTTCAGCTTCCACTCTGCTCTCCTTCATGACCTCGGCAAGCCCTGTGGCCTCCATGTAGCTCAAGTTTCTCCACCTGTAAAATAAGAAAACCCTCCACTCTTTTGCATGCCTGCTAAGGCTTCATCAGGATGCAGTCATTTCTTTAAAATGCTGAGAGGGACAAAAATGCGAGTGTTAAATGACAAGTCGCTCAGAGGTTGCTGTGCTGAAGATCCTAACACTTTATTAGCTTGCCACTGCCCTGATGACAGAGACAAAACTCCTGGCATTCCTACAAGGCCTTCAGCAACTGGCCCCTGCTTATATCCCTGGCCTCCACTTTTGCTCAGCCCTCTGAAACAACATTCCAGCTCCAGTAACATGGCCACTGACCGAGCCTCCAGGCCTTTTGCATTCAGTCCCATCTGGTCAGAATCCCCTCTCCTCTGTCCACCCTTGCGGGACCATTTCCTACGCATTTGGGTTCAGCTTTCATGTCACTTCTCTTGGAAGTGTTCCTTATAGCCCAAGTCAGGGACACAGCCTCTTTACTTACCTATATCCCTTCACTTCTTTCTAGATGCCAGTGTTTTTTATGGAATCCCCTGTACCTGGTACAGTGTTTGACATATAGCTGGTGCTGCATAAATATTATTGGATGAATGAATGAATAAAGGAATGAATGTAAGTTTGGGGAGGGATGGGCTACTGCCAGTTCTCCCAAGAAAGAAAAAGACAAGCCCTCCAGAAATGTCCGTTTATGGCAATGAATAGAGAAGAGATTCATAAGTGTCCTTTTTTGTGAACCTGGAAAATTATCTGGACAATAAGGAGAAGGAAGGGTCAAGTTAGGAGCTAAGAGAATCTGAATCATAACAGGCATGGGAGTAAAACCTAGGAAGCCCAAGGGTGTTTTTCTGCCATGGAAGTGCCAAGGAGAGTGAGTTGAGATCCATTGTTCAGGCTTTGCTGCAGTGGGAGGTTGTTAGTTGGGAAAGTCATGCAATCACATCCATGAACCAGGAAGAGTATTGGCTCTGCTGACATCTAAGAACAAGACCATCTCGCTTCAACCGTGTGTTTTCTTTTTCTTGTACTGGATCCTATCACAAAGGAATTGCTGTCTGCGAAGGCCAAGTGGCTTGAAAACTCCTTAGCAGCCTAATAAAGCTTTGCTTGTTCACAAGAGAGAGCGCGACACAGAAACTAATACTATCCAGTAAAGTCCAAGCCAAATGCCTCCCAGCAGGACAGTGCTTTCCTGGAAAGCTGTACCCAGCCCAGCCAATCTCTGCTCGCCGGACTCAGGGCTAACGCACACTGTTCATTTCGTAGATCACTGTGCTTGACTATCTCTTCCTGAAATATTTCAGCCTTCATTCTTTTAATTACTAATACATTCATGTTTAGCTGGTCACCTAGGTGATGAGGGAGTTGGTCTAAAATTACAATCACCCCTTGAGAGCAAACATTGCCCAGACTTCTGCTTCTTGCCCATGGGAGGTACTCAGTAAATACTTGTTGATCTGGTTCAATTGATTCCTCTCTTTCTTAGTGCACATGAGTCACAATGGACGGTCAGTTTTCATCTCACAATCTGGCTTCTAACAGCCCCTTCTTGAAGGAGTCCATTTGCCTGTGTGCAGGGGGAAACATAGGTGGGCAGAAGGCATTTGGTCTGGCCATGGGCCCTGCCTGAGTGGCCCTCTGTCACTGTGTCTTGCCAGCTCACTTCAAAGCAAGGGCTAGCCTCTTGAACAAAAGGCACAAAGGCCTAGCAGGACAATCCTGCAATGTCGCCGAACATAAATACATCTAAGAATGAGACACAGATTCTTCCACTCACCACAGCACAGCACCCTCAGGGCCCTTGGTGAGCCCAAAGAAACCCCAGCCTCCTGCCCTAGAGCTTTGATGTGCCACTGTAACTAATGCACAGCAGGGCATTGCACCCTGGCTTGAATTTAAGCCGTCCTGTCGAATTTGAGCAAACCTCTCTTTGCAGGAGAATTAAACAATAACCACATCACAGGGAAGTCTTCAAGTAGCAGTAAACATCTGCTACAAGTGTAGTGACAAGCACATGGCCCTAATGGCCCACAGCTCCCACTGAAGAAGTGCAGATGTCTATATAAAGCAAGAATTTTGTTTGTAAGATGTGTTTGGTCTGGACTTGTTCTTTGGCTCTTGTTAAATGGAGAACTTAGCAATCTATTGAAAGAAACCATTTCATTCCCACCCTGTAGGGCCAAATTGTTTCCTTGCTCTTTCTGGTTTTCTGGCAGATGAAGTAAGCCTTGACCTATCTCAGTTGATTAGTGGAACACCCTCAGTGTAACCAACAGTGCATATGACAGATCTATTGTTCTTAGAAGAGCAGTACAGTCTCTAAACAAAGCACAGAATCAGGTGTATAGACTTGGGCTCTAGTCCCTGTTTTGCCACCATGTGGCCCTGGGTAAGTCATCACTCTGCATATGATTTTGCACCTGTAAAAATCAACAATAGAAACAGACACTCTCTAAGCTCCCTTTAGCCCTAACATCTGAAGTTTCTCTCATATACAGGTGTCTGGACTGGAGAATTATTAGCAAATATTTGCCTCACAACCATCCTGATGTGGTGTCTATCCACTGAGAGGTAACACAAGACTGTAGCAATTATCTAGAAAATTTAGTCAATTCATCATAAATCACCAAAGAGGGTTAATCAGGCTCCAGTGTGGATCTTTGCTAGTTCTGAATTGTCCATGTTTATGGTCTGTCTTGCAGACATTCATGAGATAGTTTCCACACACATTTCCCTTGTGTGATGTGGTCTCTGGGAGAATTCAGGTACAAAAAAAGCAGATGTCACAGAAATGTTAGATCATTCCAATTCACTGCAGTTTGTCTTTGGAATCATGCATATGGCACAGCCCAGAAATACAGAAGTGAGCCAAGCAGAAGAATTTTCAGTCCCCTCCACTCTATCTTTGCTCACCTAGACACATCAGATACAGCCAGATACTGTGACCTCCCACCCAGATACTCTTGGTGTCCATGTCCCTGGGGTAAATGCATGTGCACATTCTCTTGTCCTGAACCAAGGGTCAAAATGTTTGAAATCTCAACCCCTTCCTGATTCCACAGAGGTCCTTAAATGGCCCAAACAATGCCATTTGCCAAACAGTCCCCATTAAAATGGAAGATGGTGACTTGTGGTCATTCTGTCACAACAGGCTCCAAGGCCCAACCCAGTGGTGTTGCTTTGGGAGATCCTAATATCCTAATTAAAGCAAATGCATTTATAAACACCCATGCAGAGTATTCAGGGCCTAACAGTGACACTGAGGTCAAAGTTTATGATGCTGTGTGAGCCCAGTCAGACAGCCGAGGAGGAGCTGCCCACAAAGCCCCTGGTCCCTCACTCCTTTCTGACCCATGTTTTGCCTTAGGAATGGCTTAGTAACTAAGGGTGGTTCTGCTCCTCACCATAGCTTCTAGAGACTGAGATGTTAGTGATAACCCAGTTCACAGGGGAGAAGGAAAAAGAGGGCAAATGACCCAGCCTTGAGTTGGGTTCTGGTGAGCTCTAACCTCCTCGATGCCTAACACCATGTCTGGGCCTGACTTAACAAGGGACACAAGTCAGTGTCAGGGAGCCTCTGATGGGTAACAGGTCATAGGAAATACATATTTGATCATTCAGATGACCAAATGTATATTTCCCAGGTATAGTTGGTCTTCATCCACAGTTCCTGAAAACACTGCAGAGTCTTAAAGGTGAAATGGATGTTTTGTCATGTTAATAAGAGACTTTTGGAACCCCACCCAAGGGCAGGGGCTGGGGGCTGAATCAGCCAATGGCCAATCATTTAGTCAATCATGACCATACAATGAAGCCCTCACAGAACCTGTGAGAAGAGCTTATTGTTCTTTGTTCTCTTGGATTCCATTTCTCAGTCTGGGAGAGCTTCTGTGCTTGGGGAACCAGAATGCTACCACATGCCAGAGCCAGGCCCCAAGCTCCATGAGGATAGAGCCTCCTTTATTTGGGATGGGACCTTGTCCTCTGTATCTTCATCTGGCTGTTAACTTGTGTCCTTTACAGTATCCTTTATTGAACTTGTAAATGTAAGTGTTTTCTTGAGTTCTGTGAGCCGCTCTAGCAAATTAATCGAACCTAAGGGCTTGTGACTGACTGGTGTCTGGAGTGGGGGGTGGAGGGCAGTCTTGTAGGACGGAGCCCTTAACCTGGGAATCTGGTGCTGTCTCCAGGCAGTTAGCATCACAATTGAGTTGAGTTCTCCAACTGCTGGTGTTCAAGAAATGTTTGGTGTTATGTGTGGGAAGACCCCCTCCCGCACACTTACAAATATTGGAATCAGGTCCAGGAATTCAAACTGAGTTATACTACTATTATTGCTGTGTCTAATACTATTATTGTTGTTGTATATGAAAGAACAAATTGCAGAACTTGATCCCATCACCAGAAGCATCCCGCATTTGGAAGAGCATTCCTCCACCTTTACCTCAGCTCACAGTGAATGCCATCTTCCCTTCTTTGCAGCCATAGCAGGGAAAGAGGTAGCAGTTCGGGCTGAGTGTTCCCTCTGCCACAGGAGTGGTGGTGTGTCCTCACTCGCCCTTGCTCCCCGCCTGCTGCTCACTCTCAGCAGACGGTCAAAGCTGAGTAAGTCAGGTTCTCCCCTGAACACAAGGGACTCAAGTAGCAATTTACTAACCAGGACAAGAGTGAGCTGGAAGAGGTAATGAGCATCTACCATTGCTTGACTCCTTCCTGATTCTGTGCCTCCCACACTGGGGCAATCTGACTCAGTGTTGGTCAAGTGCTTCCACAGAACATATTTGAAATAAAAGTTCCCTCAAGGTCCCCTCATTACTGAGGAAGACACCAATTTTTTGAGAAAGGAAAGCAAATACTCTAGAGGAGCACTAGGCACCTCACTTGAAGTACACATGGGATGCATGATTTGTCATTGGGTTGGCAGAATGTGCCACCATTTTGCCAAAATATGAATCCATTGGTCAGCTAAGTCTGTAACCAGTCAAGTCAGGAAATTTAAAAAAATCGGTTAACCTTTTACTTGACTAAATCATCAGGCAAGTTTATTTAAAACAATCAAATTACTACCTGCAAGTAGACACATACAAGATTCCTTTGAAAACACCTTCAATATCTTTAGGAGAACTCTAAATTTTTGAAGTCACCTATTTTTGTTTGTGCAAAAGTCTTGCAACTTCTAGTAGATTGCCCGGCACATAGTGGATACTCAAGATTACTTACAGAATAAATGAAAGCAGGATTAGTATTACCAACTGGAGCTAATAATGACAATAACCAACGATAGGCTTAGCATCACTCACAGATAGCACAGCCAGCCACAGACGTGATGTATGTATTAGTCGGAGCTCTTCAGAGGAATAGAACGAACAGAATGGGTGTGTATATATATATAGATTTTTTGTTTTGTTTTAAGGAACTGGCTCACAGCATTGCGGGGGCTGGTAAGTCTGAAATCCGCAGAGCAGGCTAGCAAACTGGAGGCCCAGGGAAAAGTGATGTTGCAGCTTGAGTATGGAGGCAGAATTTCTTCTTCCTCAGGGGGTTTCAGTCTTTTTCCCTTAAAGTCTTCAACTGATTGTATGAGGCCCACCCTCATTAATTTGATTTAAAGTCAACTGATTTAAATGTTAACCTCATTTAAAAAAATACCTTCAGAGCAACATCTGGAGTTTGGTCACAGCTGTCTGACCAAACGTCTGGACACCATAGACTAGGTAAGTTGACGTGTAGAATTAGCCATCACGTGACTTAAGTTGTACAGGGCAGAATACCCAAAAGAGAACTATCTCTTCACTGACATCTAAAAGTCTACTTTTAGAGCAGTGGTTCTAAAAAATGTTCTAAGGTGTATCTGAATCACCAGGGCAGCATAATGAAAATGTGGATTTCTGGACCCCACTCTTGGAGAACCTTCCTCAGTAACCCACAGGTGGCATCCAGGCACCTAAGCACTGGAGGTAACTGATGCAGATACTTCTATGGAGTATCCTCTGTGCAACGTGACATTATAAAATCATTATTTTTCTATCCTAATGACTTCTTAATACTCATAAATACCCTTTTAAATTACCACCAGTAAACAAAAACATATGATATTCCTTTTTGTTGCTAATAAGAGAAAAGCAAATTAAAACCTTGTTGCCTTAGTTTGCTAAGGCTGCCATAACAAAGGACTGTGGATTGTGTGCCTTAAACAACAGAAATTCCTGTCTCACAGCACTGGAGGCCCGAAGTTCAAGATCAAGATGCCAGCGAGTTTAGTTTCTACTGAGGGCTGTGGGGGAAGCAGGTGTCGGACGCCGCTCTCCAAGCTTCTGGCCATCAGTGACAGTCCTTGGTTTATAGGCACATCACGCTGACTTCTGCCTTAGTCTACACATGACGTTCTCCTTGAGTGTGTGTCTCTGTGTCCAAATTTTCTCTTTTATAAGGGCAAAAGTCACATCTGATTAGGGCCCACCTTAATGATCCTATCTTAACTAATTACATCTTCAAAGACCATGTTTCCAAATAAGGTCACATTCCGAGGTACTGAGAGTTAGAACTTTAACATGAGTTTTGAGGGGACAGAATTCAATCCATAACAAAACAACTATTTGTACAAATGTCCCGAAGTTCTATTCAATAAATATTTGGAGGTGATATGAAAACCACCTCTGTGGATGGTGCAAGGAAAAGAGTTCCAGCTCCCTGATATGGTGGTGGGAGGGGGGAGTTCTTTATTATTTCTTTAGATTCTTTGTTGGAATATATTTCTTTGAAGTCTTGATTTCACCCAAAGTAGGTGCTATAAGAAGACCCAAACCTTTCCCAAGAGTCTTTCTCTGGAGATATTCCCTGTGGAAAGCCTGGACTATGTAGATTAGGTCAGCTCTGCTCTAAACCTTAAACAGAAACTCTTTTCGTTGTTTTGTCTAGAAATACTCTTCCTATGGTCCATGTTATTCATCAACAAGTCTACAAACAGAGTGGAGAAAGGTGCCAATATGGTCTGGATAAAAGGTAGGGATAAAATAAATCAAGGTTTAGAGACTGGGAACAAACAAAAAATATGTCATTACTCACAAGGGACATGATTGTGCGTATAGAAAACCCAAAGCAACTGCAGTTAAAATATTGGAGTTGAAAGACATTTAGCAACTTCAGTGACTATAAAATCAATTCTATTTCTATGCAAGTGCAATAAACAATTAGAAAATGAAGGTGTAAAAATGATATTATTTACCATAGTATCAAAGCATTTTATACCGAGGAATCAAACTAATGAAAGATGTAAGAGACTTAAAAAAAATACATTAGGATAAATTAATAAGGACCCAAAACAATGCAAAAAACAAACAAAGTTCAAGAAGTAGAAGATGCAACATTGTATTTTCTACTTTGAATTTTTTTTTCTATAGATTCAAATGTAGTCTGGATCAACATTCCAATAGGGTTCTGTGAAATTTTGCATGCTGATTCTAAAATCTGTATGAAAATGCAAACGGCTGATAATAGCCAGGGTGATCTCAGAAAAAAACTAAGTGGGTTTTGAAAACTATGGATTACAGCAAGTTAAGAGAGTGGTATTTGGGCAAGGAGAGACAACTATACTGACTGACTAGGAAAAAGAATCTAGAAACAGGCCCACTCATACATGGACACTTGATCTGTGACCAATATACACTGCAGAGCACTGGGGAGAGGGTGGTCTTTTCAATACATGGTGAAGGCTCAAATGCACATCTATATGGAAAAAAGTGAGACCTGAGTCCCACCTCACGCTACACACAAAAGTTAACTCCAGGTGGATTTTAGAACTAAATGTAAAAGTTACAACAGTAAAACTTCACCAAGTTAACATAGGAGACTATCACTAGGACCTTGGGGTAGGAAAATATTTTTAAACAGGATACAAAAGAAACAAAACCAAAGCCCAAAGCCCACTTACCTTAAAGAAAAGATTGATAAATTGTAATGACTCTGTTAAAACTAAGGACTGTTATTTATCAAAGACACAATTAATATGAAAAGGCCAGCCACAGAGTGAGAGAATATAACTACAACCCATATAATAATGAAGGGCTCCTATACAGGAGATATTAAGTCATTAAGAAAAAGATAACCAAGTAGAAAAATAGACAAAAGACTTAAACAGGCATTTCATAAAAAAAAAAATCTCTCCAAATGGCTAATAAATATATGAGAAGGTATTCAACATTATTAGAAATCAGGAAAGTGCAACTTAAAACCATAGTGAGATACCTCTACACACGGCCATTTAGACATTCTAAAATTAAAAAGACAATACCTAGTATTTGCAAAGATATGGAGCAACTAAAACTGTCATATACTGTCAGCAGGAGGGTGTTTGTACAACCCTTTGAAAATGGTTTAGTATTTAAACTCATAACCTATGATGTCAGTTTTGTGTGTGTGTGTAAAGACTTGTAAAGAATCATCATAGTATGGCTATTAGTAATGATCAAAAACGAAAAACATCCTATATGTCTGTCAAAAGAATAGGTAGATAAATAAATGGCATATATTTATACAATGAAATACTGTAAAGCGATGAGAATAAATAAACATTTGCTGCTACATGCAACAATGTGGAATAATTTCACAATCTTAATGTTAAGTCTAAGAAGCCAGAAACAAAAGTCCCCATACAGTGTCATTTCATTTTTATAAATTTCAGAAGTAGGCAAAATTAGACTCTGGTGTTACAAGTAAGAATTCCTGCTACCTTTGCAGAGGAGGAGAGGGCAGTGCCTGAGGGGGACTCAAGGAGACTTCTTGGGTGGGAATATGGTTTTATTTCTTGATATGGGTGGTGGTGACAAGATGTATTACATTGGAGATAACTCATCAAGCTATAGACTTATGGTTGTATGTCACACTTTAATAAATAGAGCTTTTAAATTCTTTAGATGATTTAGTAGACAAAGTTGAGGATGTCTGAAATAGAGAATAAAAGGACATAAAGTATTTTTGAGATAGAAAAAGCTTAGAAAGTTAAAGGATTAAGCTTGAGTTCCATATACAAGTACTAATAGTTTCAGAAAGAGATTACAGAGGAAAATTGAAGGAGGAGATTATCCAAAAATAATTCAATAAAAATTCCTAGAACTGAAATACACAGTAGCCTTCTGTAGCTCTGGGCTGGAGTGGGGTTCCCCCTCCCACCCCCTCGCCCTTGTCTGATGTACCTTCTACCATTTCCAGAGCTGACAGCAGCTCTCTTGCTGCTCTGCAGAGTGCCTCTATCTCAGTTACCACTGTATCCCTTACATCCTCCACAGCACCTTGCACCTTGTGTTCTTGGGATGCCTCTTCTCATGTTTCTTGCAGGAGTATGTCGTTCTCATCTGTAGCCTTTTTTAACACTGTAAGAAATAGCAAACTCATGGTTCCCGCTGCTACGTGGGCACTCTGTTTCTCCAGGAATTCCCTATTTTTCAGAATGCCTCCTCCACTGCCTCAGGCATCACCTCCACCTCCCCCAAGTCCTGAGGAGGGGCCCGCTTCTCTAGAAGGCAAGCCACCTTGGACCATATGCCCTCTGGGGGATACCCACCTGTCTCCCCATCCATAGGGGTGGCCCACAGGAGTACCCCTCCCATGGAGGCAACTTATTCCATTTTTTGGTCTACAACAAATCCTGCTGACTATGCCAAATGTAGCCTCAGGCTGGAGGAGGGTTCCCAGCTCTGGGCAAGTTTACTCTGAATTCAATGAGACCAAATAATAACAATGGAACATTGAGGGTGGTGATAAAAGGTCTTATACCAAGCTTTATTCTTGTGATGGCAAGTCAAGCACTGAAATCATGTTCTTATCCAGCAAGTCTTCATGCAGCAAGTGCCTCTCCATCTCTGCCTCTGCTCCAGCCTCTGCAACAAGCACTGGGTGGAGCTCTTTATATAGCAACACAGGCAATAATGGCTTATTGACAACACATGTGCAAGCATGTGCCTGTGCAGTAGGCTAAATATTACATCATTGCATATGCACAGTGGGCAAGTAGATTAGGGTAAGGTGAGGATCCTGGCTGTAGAACTTCCATTTTCCCTACACCTCCCAATATCCAGTTAAATTTGTGAAAAAGTAAGTACATCAAGACACATCATGGACACTGCTCACATTTTAATTGGCTTATTTACTTTTAGGATGTTGAGGTGAGTGAGTTCTTTATATATTTTAGATGTTAACCCCTTATCAGGTAAGTCGTTTACAACTATATCCTCTCATACTGTAGGATGCCTTTCTGTTCTGCTGATGGTGTCCTTTGCTGTACAGAAGCTTTTTAGCATGATGTAGTCCCATTTGTTCATTTTTTATTTTGTTTCCCTTGCCACAGCAGATATGTTCAGGAAAAAGTTGCTCATGTTTATTATATTCAAGAGGTTTTGCCTATGTTTTCAGGACCCACTTATTCTTTAACTTAATTTATATGCTGTCCTTCCTCTTCTCCCAGCTCATTAATCAATTGAGTAACTTTGTAACCAGGACCAGAGACAGATCTCTGCAGTGTAAACATACCTACTGTGGGTAAAGAATGCCAAGATCCAGATCAACACATAACCTAAATAACCCTAACTTAAGACAAAACTTCAAAGGCATTAATCACTTGTATATATCATGCCTTATATTGACCCCCTACCCAAAAGGCTCTATAAAAACCCAAACCCTAAACCCTAATTCTTTTCATAAATTTTTTTCAAGACAAAGACAGAACTGGCTGACCTCCACCTCCAGTGGGGTCTTCATCTCTTCACTATTTCATTCACCTTTCTAGTCTTTAAATGTAGTCCTTTTCTCTGTCCTTTTTTGCTCTCAGCCCAGTAGGGAGGCAGCTGCAGGAACCTCCGAGTAGGGCGGGGCTTGTGCTCTCCTGCCACCTGGGTAACCTGGACAGTACTGCAGCCATTAGACATGTTCTTTAGCAGCCTGCCCTAAAATGTCTCCTTTCCTTGTTTTGGAAAGTTCTCAGAACATAATCTCAGTCCATTCAAAGCTCCACAGATCCTCTGAATGCTGGGGCGGTAGGAATGTTGTTCCCACACGGTGCAGATTAGGTGGACACTGGATGCCAGCTGGCCCCGGCTTTAGAAGTTGGCAGGGGATTTGCCCTATGCCGAGCAGGAGTTCAGTGAGTGTCCCTGTTCCTCTTTGGTTCTTGTTTGCTTTCTGCTGTCATGGCTGCACAAATAAGAGTCACTTTTCCTGGCACTATGCACCTCTGACACTTGCTACTGCTCTCATTTTAATGAATTCTTTTCTTACCTGTGCTTATTTGACCTGTTCTCGAATTCTTACCCTATCAAGGTCAAGAGCCCTCCCTCCCCTGGGGTTGAGGTTTCACCGAGCCAGCAGGAGAGACCTCCCTAGGAGGGGCTGCCCGGACCTCCAACTGCCCGGCACAGTTGTGTGGGACTCTTATTTGTATTCCATTGGCTGGAATTCCGTCATATAGTCACATGGAGCAGCCAAGGACACTGGAGAATGTCATCTGTCCTCTAGACAGCCATATGATCTAGGATAAAGCTCAGCGGCTCTGTTACTAAAGGAAGGAGGGGACAGAGAGCAGGCCTGGCTTCCTCATCTCACTGAGGAATCACTGACACCTCTAGGGGGATGCAGATTCCGACTGCTCCTCATTCCTGTTCCGTGTCTCAGTGATTCTCCTCTGAAGCCCCTGGGGAACCATGTCCAGGCAGGTGGTCTGAAATGACATTTCCCTGTATTTTCAAAGAGAGGAGAATGGGCGCTGTGGCATTTTTATTCATCATTTTCCAGCCCCCACCTCACTGTTGGGGTGTGCACATTGTAATGCCTGGAAGGGCTGAGGTGGTGTGGAGGACCCCAGAAAGGGCAGATGCTGGTGACTCCTGTTCCTAAATCAGCAGCATAAAGTAGATGCAATCTAGGCTTTTAAGAAGACTTGCTTTTCTCCCATGCATTCTCTCTAAAGGGAAAGTTGCAGTTGCTTATTACCAGGAAATGGTTTCCTGTCTTCGGTTCTGTCTTTCTCTCTCCTTGTCCCCACCTCTCTCTCTCTCTGCATGGTTTTAACAGTTGGGATGGTGACATGGGCAGCAGGAGCTTAGCGTCTAGGTCGTGGAGCACCTGAGAAAGGCTCTCGCACTTCGATGAATCTTTGGGCTCTGGTAACACTTGTCTGGCTCAAACAAACAGCCCCCCATGTCTTGTGAGTTTGTTCTCTAACTGTAGGTGTGCATAATACATACAAACTATGGGGGACCCCTTAGAGCTTTGGAGAATGAGCGTGGCAGACCTGAAATTTAGTACAGAACTGAAAAGCACCCTGTTGCACTGAGAGGGAAATAGACTGTTTCCAAGTTTAACGGTGACTCCACCTTCGTGCAGAGACTCCAGAGAACACAGCTTCGCAGTGCCACACCCAGCGGCCTGGCTCTCCTCCTTAGACGCCTGGGTGCTGCAGAGCCATGGCAAAGCTGGCTGCTCCCACCATTTGTAGGTGGGGGTGGAAACTGTCCATATCCCTGCTTTGTCTCCTCACCGCCAGTGGGGTGGGTCCAGCTCTCTCCAGGAAAGGCAGCTTTGCTCTGGACCCCAGGGAGGGAGCTGAGGAAGATCACAGGCTGCTGGGACTGACTGTGGTCACCACCTGTCCCCTCAGGGGCTGCATTTTAACCAGCTCTTCAATATGTGTGCCCTGAGGGTTTCTATCGCAGCCTCCTTGGGGGAGGAAGGTCAGAGTTCTGACTCTTAGCTCTGGTACATTTATATCAGGTCTCCTAAAAATTCTTTTGACTATCTGTCATTTTCCCTGGGTGGAGAAAAAAACACCCTACTCTTTCCTTAAAGCCTAGATTTTCCCGAGAGATTTTAAGTCTCTGGTTTTCAGAGCACATTTATTATATTGCTGCATTTCTTTGTAAAAATATCTCATGGATATATTGCTCCCATTGCCTGGGTTTATAAGTTTATTCCCTGAAAACCATACCAATGAACTTACTTCAACTCTTGTCACCAGAACTGTTTCTTCATATGGTGATCACATTTCTGAACCCCAAATCAGGATTCATTCTAGTCCAGCTCGCCAAGACTGTGATTTTGAGGGCTCTGCCCTGTGACACGAGTAATAGTAAAACTTATTGTGCACTTAGGATGTTCTAGGTGAGTGGACAAGACAACGCTTTGGCAGCATTATTGCAACTGGCTGGCGACAGGCAATATGAAATGGCTACCTACATGCCACTTACGACCCATCTCTTGTCTTTCTCTAATTTAAAGGTAGGCAGCAAACAGAGCAATCTTTCCATATTTCCCTGCAGCTACGGATGACCATGTGACAGACATCTGACTAATGCCACATAAGCAAAAATAGTTTTTTCTCTGGAGAAAATTATGAAGCTTCATGGCAGAGGGTTTGGTCTTTTCTGCCTTCCTTCTGCCTGGACTGCAGCCTCAAAGCCTGGAGGGCCAGCTTGAGGATGAAAGTTGTAAATCTGAGATGGCGGCAAGGGAAGTTAGAAAGAGCCTGAATGTTTGGTGGCAGTGCTGAGCGTCCCACCAGCCCCGGACTGCACACCGTGGTACTTGTGGTTGTGTGAGATGAACAGTGTTCTTTCTGGGTCGGTCTAGGGTAACTGAGTGCTCTGTTAGCTGCAGCTAAATCATAGCAAATGCATAACTTTTCACAGAAGGGATCCAGGTTTCAAGAGATTGTCCCTTGCTCTGTCTATACAGCCCGCCAGTGGTAACGCTGCAGGTGCAGGTGTGTCCATCTCTAACTCCTGTGCTGGGCCAGCATGCTCTTTTCCTCCCTAAGAACTACCCAGTGGATAGAAGGAGCTATCCTGGGGCTCCCAAGCCTCCTGCCACGACCGTACCACTTCCCTCTGTTCCTCACATAGTCCTGAGACTTCGGCTTCCCTAAGCAATCCAGAACCTTCTCAGGACTGAGTGGGCCCATTGCTCCCTAGATGTCAGTGTGCCCTAGAGAAGGCACATGCCCCAGTCCCAGCCCTGCCACGGTCCTGCAGTCTCCCTTGACCCCTTACTAATTAATTCCATGGCATAACTTGTATGTGGCCTTCGGGTACCTGTCTCTTTTCTAAGGAGAGGAATCCAGTTTTTGGTCACTTTGAAAGAACTCATGTTACCTTTTTCAAAAATCGCTCAGGGGTCCACAGGCAAAGTGGGACTGTTGCTGATGATCCTCCCAGGCCCCTTGGAATATTCAGGCCCACTGGGCCCGTCCGCCTGTCTGGGCCCTCTCAGGCCGTGGGGCTGAGGGGCCCACCTGCGTCACGCCATGCCTCAAGGGCCCTGTGACACTGGCTGCCCGGTATTTACGTCAAGAGGACAGTGAGGAGCCTGTTCACTACATTACAGGGTCTCTTCTCTGTGAGGACCCTTGGGAAAAACACGTCTGCCTCCGGAGGAGGGAGAAATGCGCATCTCCTGAGGAACCGGCTGGATTTTATCTTCTGAGCACTGGGACTCACATAATTGGTTTTATTACCCTGACTGAGTCACCTGCAAGGAAGCATTGCGCCAAATCGGTGTTTCATTAATCCCTTTTGCCCCTATTTTCCCTCCCTTTTGATTTATTTCGAAAACTCTGTTGCACACATATTTTTGGAGACCACCTGAAACCGCCCCCCCTTTTCTATGAGAGCGCTATGTAAATAAATAAAACCACACCTACCTCAGGACTTCACTGAGTGCTTCTTACTCGGTCGCTCTTTTACTATCGCCAACTTTCCTCAGCCTAGGGGAGTCCCCGGGCACCAGCGAAAATCTCTTGGGTAGTGACCGCTTGTCCACTGCTCACACAGACTGAAGCCAGCATCCACTGAGAGTACTGGACCGAGGAAAAGAAATCTGGGGACACCTGTCAAAAAGAGATGGACACAGGCTTCCCAAATGCAGTTAAGTGTTTTGACAGGCAATTATTTTCCTCATTCAGCCTAATCGAAACATGCAAAGCCTGGCAGGCAGTTTGCAGGTCAACGCTCTTATCAACGGAGGGCCTATCTGACACCTGGTAACTCCAGCCACTGCGATGATTCAGAGTCTTGCCGGGCAGGATGCCTGCAGCCTGAGCCCAGAGGGGCCGGCAGAGGCACCACCTCTGTCACGTGGCCCTGCCATCGAAGTGGGTTGTCAAAATGTATGGCCTGGGAAGTTAAGACCCTGAGATTCTAAGAGTGGATCTACATGTTAAGTGAGGGGAGAAATAATAAGAACAGAGATCTTGATCTAGTTAGCATTATCCATTATACGCATAACATAAATTTTACTATCATAACCATTTTTAAGTATGTAGTTCAAGGTATTAAATATATTTATGATGTATAACCATCACTTCCATTCATCTCCAGAATTCTTTTCATCATGTAAGATTGAAACTCTATGTCTGTTAAATAACAATCCCCCATTCCCTATCTCCAGTCCCTGGTAACCAGCATTCTACTTTCCGTCTCTATAATTTAACTACTATAGGTATCTCACATAAGTGAAATCCTACAGTATTTGTCCTTTTGTGGCAGCTTATTTCACTCAGCATAATGTCTTCAAGGTTCACCCGTGTTGCAGCATGTGTCAGAATGTTCTTCCTTTTCTAAGGTGGAGTAATACTCATCGTCAAGAGACACTTGAGTTGCTTTCATGGTTTAGCTATCGTGAATAATACCTCTATGAACATGGGTGTACAAATATAACTTTGAAAACTGCTTTCAGTTCTTTCGGGTGTGTACCAGAAGTGAAATTGCTAGATCATTTGGTAATTCAATTTTTAATTTTTTGAGGAATTGCTGTTTTCCATAGCAGGTGTTCCATTTTACATTTGCACCGTTAGTGTACAAGAGTTCTTGTTTCTCCATATCCTCACCAACACTTGTTATCCCCTGAATTTTTCTCACTTTTTTTAGTAGTAGTCATCCCAGTGGATGTTAAGTGGTATCTTGTAACTGATTTGCATTTCCCTAATGAGTTCCCTTAAGATGTCGAGTGTCTTTTCATGTTTTTTTTGACCACTTGTATATCTTCTTTGGAGAAATGTCTATTCAAGTCCTTTGCCCCCTTTATAATTGGATTGTTTCTTTTCTTGTTGAGTTTTAGGGGTTCTTTATATATTCTAGATGTTAATCCTGTATCAAATACATGATCTGAAATATTTACTCCCAATTCTGTGGGCTGCCTTTTTACTGTGTTGATAGTGTCTGGAGGTCAGAAATCCTAAAATCAAGGTTTCAGCAGGGCTGTGTTCCATCTGAGGGCTCTAAGAAGGAACATGTTTCCTTGCCTCTTCCAGCTTCTAGAAGCTACTTGCATTCCTTGGTTCATGGCTCCTTCCACCATCTGCAAAGGCAGCAGTGGTTTATGGAGTCCCCACATCTCATCCCTCCAGTCTTGCTTCCAGTATCCCATCTCTCTCTGATGTTCCTTTTCTGATTCCACTCCACATATGAGGACCCTTGTGACTACACTGGGCTCACTCCAATAATCCAGAATAATCTCTTCATCTCAAGATTATCTGGCTAGCAAATTTAGCTCTGTCTGCAACCTGGATTCCCTTTTGCCATGGGACCTAACAAAACCACAGATTCCAGGGCATGGATATCTTTGGAGGCCATTATTCTGCCTACCACACTGGATAATGCATGCCTTTGTTTTTTAAAAACCCTCACATGCACTGAAACCTGGAATTTTAACACCAGAGAGCCATTCCTTTTTGTCAAGGTGCCCCTGTAGAAGACACCAGTACACCTTTAAGACCCTTGACTTACTTAGCTCCTTTGATGCTGATTTTCTGTGTGTAAAATTGCCAGAATATCTCGTCTGGCTTTAGTGCATCTGCATATCAACAGGTGTTCCTCAGGAGTGGAGAAAGGTTCATCTCCATATCAATGAGTAATTACCTGGGCAACTGAGGGCTCATCTGAACCGGAGAGGTTGGGGGGGAGGTCTTGCTTGCTTCTGTTGGAGCAGGAAAGAGATAGTCCTGGACTGCAGTTTGTAAGCAATAAACGGGTTTTAAACTTTATTTCTCCCTTTGAGTGATTTCGGTTTTAGAAGTATTTTGCCCCAGGATTTCCTTTCCCCAGAGTTACACTTTCATATTCGAAGTAACTCTAGTAATATAGAATTGCAACCCACACAATCAATTATAGATGAGCTCATATTTTGCTCCTAGACTCATAGTCTGTCAGCCCTCAGATGGTGAAGCTTATTTATTTATTTATTTTGGTTCATTGACACTCTTTGTTATAAGATGCTTATGAGCTGTGAGTCTTCAGCTTTCTCATGCTAGTATTAGAGTCTAGGTCACATAATTGTCAGTAGAAAGACACAAATCGAACTAAGGTGCTTCTATTGAAATCCTCCTAAATTCTAACTGAATCTTTAAAATATGAGGTGCTTATGAGTCAGAATGATATTGAGAAAGAAGCATGCAGTTTTGAGGCTGAAAGAACTGAGTTGAAACCCATCTCTACGATTTATCCCTGTGTGAACTTTGTCCAGATAGTTATGTTCGCTCAACCTCAGTTTCTTAATCTGTGACATGTATTTCTCCATACATTGTAGAGTTGTTAATGATGATGATAGATGGTATAAATAACACCACTCCTCATAATCCATGCCCAACAGATGGTGGCCATTATCACTCCAAGTATGTATGTGCCCCCAATAGGGAATGGCCATTTTCTATGCTGGTCTCTGCAAGGAGTTCAAAGGAAAATAAAACACAGCAACTGCCATGGAAGGTGTTTGGTGTATAATAAGAATTCACAGTGGCAAACAAAAAAGGGAGATAAGTGATTTTGACCAGATCTTGTTTTTCTGGGGTTTAATTCTCTAATCTAAAAACTAATGAACTAGATTTGATGGTCTGTAATGTTTCTTCCAGGGCTGACATTCTGTGGTTCTAAGAAATATCTTGATTGTTCTACATATGACTAACCCATGAAACAAATATGACTTTCACCTATTAAAACTACTGGCTATATATGAATCCCCAAAAGTGTGCACAAAGAATGTAAAGTTATGTCCAGTACTGACTTTAGGGCCTTGCAAACTACATAGCTGTCATTCAACCACATCACTTTTAATGTCTCCTTTGGACTCACCTTTGGGCCAAAAGACACTGTGAACCAGAACAAAATACAGGCAGCAGATTTGGAGAGAAATTGCACACAAAACACAGAGGAGGCATTTGCTCTGGTCATGAAAACGGGCCAAAAGGGAAGCATGTAATAAAATTAACTTAGCACGGAGCTAAATTATAGCCACTGAATTCCAGCAGTGCTGAACTGGCCACCCAACACTAATGAAAATCTGCCATTTGTTCCCAATGTTTTCTGATACATTTCATTTTCTGTCCTTCTCTTTTGGAAAAAAAACAGGAGGATTTCAGCTTGGGCTCTTTGTAGTCAAGACTTTCTTTTAATGTGTAATTGTCTACCAGATCACACAGCAAGAACAGATTATATGTCAACCAATGATTTCACAGCAGAACTAATTTCCGTCTGTAGAAAGGGACAAAAGGTGGCAATGTGCTCTTTCCCAGGAACATCCTCTCATGCAGAGTGATGGATTCAAGTGCAAAGCTTAGGCAGATCAAGCCCAGAAACAGCCAAAAGAGACAGGTTGTGAATTAGAGGCTGCCCACAGTGACAGCTCCCTGACTGAACTAGAAGGGCTGGAAAGATGATCCTGGAGGGCAAATGACATTTGTTTGTGGAAGTACTAACAGGAGAGCCAGCAAACTCAAACTCCATGGAACATAAGAGTCCATATCTGATACTCACACATAGAGAGGAGGTTGTCGTCAATGTGAGACTTACATACTTTGGGAATTAGAGCTCTTCTTTGAGAGCGATGCACAAAAAATGCTAGCTGACAAATATTTACAGACTACTGATGGGATCAACCCTGTGGGTTGCCTCTCAGTGTCCTACGGGGAAGGCCTGGTATCAGAAATGACCTGCCTGATATCTGGACAAAGATTTTGAAAATTAGAGAAACAAAGTAGATTTTATAATTTCCCTTCTGCCTCTCATTCTAATTATCATATGACTAGCAATGATAGGAAACTGATTAGAAACTATTTCTGAAGGTAATGTCAGGATAAGATAAAAATTAATTATAGAGCCACCCTTTATTTCCCTATCTTGGAGTTTTGTCTCTTCTATGACCAAGCTGTTGCTTTTCATCTTTTCTGAGGTGTTCCCAAAGGGAGATTTAGCATATTTCAGAGTTTTACTTTTGAAACAATTGCATCTGCTCTTTTCTGGGTTGACAACGTGATTAGATTGTTGCAGGATCAGAAGCTTATACCTGCTCAAGGTTGGACTGAATCAACAAAATTGGCCCTTTATCTCTCTCTCCTACTCCAGGTCCCATGGGATGCATGTAAGTTTATTTATGCAATTTTCACTTTTAGTAACTCTAAAATAAAGATGCAATTGGATAAAAGTGAAAATATGAACATTCTGAAGGTTTGCTTTGCACAATCATCAGTTAAATAGTTACTCAATAAAAGAAAGTGAGAATGAGAAAACAAACCAAAAGAAAGGAGAGGGAGAGAGGAGGGGGGACGGGGGGGGGGGGGAGGACAAGGGAGTGGAAACTGCGGCCGCTCTGATCATCATCTAAGGCAGCCCCAGCATTATTTTAAGAAAGCAGCTTTCCCCTTAATGGGAACCACATTTAGGCTGGGAAGTTCCCTGGGCTCAGGCTTGGCTCAGTCCTGAGTCTTTTTTTAAAGGTAGCTTTAACATCAAAGCCTTTTTAATTCCTTACCTTCAGCTATCCAGAAAGATCACTTTTCCCTGCATAACTTCCTTGTTCACCTCTTTCTTATCCTTTGTCTCTTGATTATTATGGGCGTGGGCAGGGGGATGGAGAGAAAAGACCTTCCTATAAACAGCAATTTTTAGTGTAAGTATATACCAAATATTACGTGGGACATATTTGTGTACTTAACTTCCACTAAAAAAATATCTGTTGTTTACTGAAAGTTCAAATGTAACTCGTAGTCCCATGTTTTTATTTGCTAAATGCAGCAACCCGTTCAAGGCTTTCTGCCTCAGCGGCTGCCTTCAGCACTGCCCTTGAGCGGCTCACCTGGAATCCTATGGCCAGTTTCCCCTGCCCCAGACTCCAAAGGTGCTCCCCGTGTCTCAGAGGTGCTGCAAACACAGCCAAACTCCTTCCAAAAGGGGAGTGAACATTTCCTTTCTACCACCCTGCCCTCCCTGCAGAATGTCCTGCCCTTTAAAATCAGCATTTGTAAAAAAGCTGCATCTCATTAAATGACATGATGTCACACACAAATCCTCCCGACTAGATCTTTAAAAAACACCATGCTTTTTGTTTCTTTTTACCATACTCTGAATTTCAAAGCACACATAGGCAGAAGGGTCTGAGCTTTTAAAGAAATACAGTATCTCCTTGCCAGTATTTTTCCACTTGGTGACCACCGTTGTGCCGCGTAGATGCAGCTAGCAGTTCTCTGCTCTACTCTGGGCACTTTTCCTGCGTCGCCCAGAACACGTGGCACTGCACATCCCCAAGGTGAGAAGAGAAAACCTCCTACTAGGAGTCTCTTGTGTACTTAACTTCCACACGAAGGACTAGACAAGAATGTAAAAGATGATTAGACTCTTCAGTCTGCTTCTCGGTGGGAAGGAATTTGAGACATATCATTACTTTTACCAACTTCGTGTCTACATAACCTATTCACTCCAAGTGGTATGAGCACGAGCAGTCAATAATTTGATAAATATACATAGAAACAGATATATATGCATGCATATTGCCTGCTTCTTTCCGAGCTGGTTCGTTCAGCGGACAAGAGTGGAAGAGACCTGAGGAAGCCACGCACAGCTCCCACACAGAGAAAAGCTCCTGCCTGAACATGGGGGCAATTCTTCCGAGTGAATTTTAGAAGGAGTATCATGAAATGGTTAGTGACTTTCTCTTTGTTGGTGAGGGTACGAGAGAAGCAGCTGTATGAGCTCTGCCACCGCAGCTCCCACTGCGAGAGAGGAGGAGCAGGGAAGTCATGGGGTGCGTGTGAGGGCCCCCTGGCAGCAGCATGGCCTGTGTGTGCGGCTAGCGTGAGGATCTCAGGGGAGACAGGGTGGAAGGCCAGGTGGAGGGAGCAGCTGCAGCCACGGTGGGTGGGAAGCAGGCTGAACTGGGGCATGTGGGAGAAAGGAGGGCAGGGCTCCCAGGCTCCATCCCTCCTGGCCACACGCTGGACAGTGTTTGCTAAGGTCACCAGATTGGGCAGGTGCCGGACAAACTGAGGTGCTGGAAGGGAGAGGCTGAGGCCTGTGAATAAGCTCAGGCAGGGGAGGCAGACCTTTTGGTTTGACCACTTCCTAGGGATGTGACCTGACCTAAATCTGCAGCCAGTTTGAAGAGAACTCTTGAACTGAAACAAAAAAACAACAGGGAACTAATCAAACCTCTTGCATCATCAATTTGGGCAGGGGAGCCTGCCAAGCATAAGAGTAGAGATGGCAAGGAGGCGGAGTGCCCAGAGAGAGGCTGGGAGCGGGCTCCCCGGGCACCAGGGGCCTGTCCTGGCACACACCACTTCACATGGGAAGCCTCAGAATCCTTGTGCACAAAAGGGTGACTGACACGAACAATCTGTGCCTGGGGAGGACTGAAGGAGGGGGTGATAGGAAGGGGCTGCTTGGTGGGAGGCCTGGAGGAGGCGCTGCGAGGTAATTATGATGATTACAACAGCACTGTGCCAAGGCCCCTGTTTTCAGTCTCCAGGATTATTCAGGTATTTATAAGAGCCATCAGGAGGCAGGGGATTGTGCAAGTTGCTCCATTAAGGGGAAAACAGGGCTGGAACCTAGCCAGACCCCTCCTTTCCCACAGCTGTGTCATCTGCCCAGAGGCCCAGGCTCGGTATTTGGGGCATCTCTCTCTAAATTTGAATGATGGCATTACCTGGATAAGTGGAGGCCCTGGAATGAAGTAGCCTTCACCACCCTGTAATGTTATCTGGGAGGAGAATATGGTGTTGTCCCTTGGGCCTAGCCAAGTTTCACTAAAGTCAGGTGATTGTCAGGTGCCCCCTTGTCCCGGATGCCTCTGGCTTTTCCTGTCTCCCTGGCCCAGCGCCGCCCTCTCCATCACATCCCCACCCAGCCCACCCCACGTCCAGCCCACTACAGTGGAGGTAATACGTTCTTAACCAGACAATCAAATCTCCAGGCAAGCAGATGTGGTAACTGTGTCCGACATAATTGTTTCCTCGAGTCGCATGAGATCCGTCCTGTGCAGGTGTTGAAAGAAGGAACTTCTCGAGTCTCTCTGTTTCTCTCCCACGCTCTTCCTTGTTCTATAGCCTTTGCTCTGAAGGCCTGGTGCCTCCAGTCCTTCCTCCAGAAATTCCCCTCTTCCCAAAGGAGAAGGGGGTTCCGGAGACCCTCCTAGAGCGGGGGCCTCGGGTCTGCTGTGCACGGCTCCCTTTTCTGGGAGTGCGTTCTGCACTAGGAAAGGGGGTGGAGGAGGGCCGAGGTCCCTGGGCTTGGAGGAAAGGCACCAACTCTACATCTGCTTCCTGGCCAGCAAGACTGGAGGCTGTTTCCTCCTGAGTCTGCAGAAGCACATGGAGCCGGGGCTGGTGTTAATTCTCTTTGGGATGTGGCACGATCTAATTTCACTATATGGGAAAAGAGCATTTCTTTTATTTTCATGGATGGGACCTTCCCTCTTGTGAAACAAAAAGCCCGTCATTGTCAGGTTAAGAAGCATTCGATCTTTCCTGGACCTGGCTTCTGCTCTGAGTAGAACACATTAGCTGAGAGGGCTCTCCATCTATTTGCCAGTCTGGCTAGCAGGCCCAGCTATATTAGATGATATGTTTTTAATTCCAAAATATTCTTCATAGCTAATGGGTTTTCAGTTTTTTCCGTCCAAGTTTATTCTGCCACTACTATTAATGATGATCTGTCACTAACTTACAGTCCATATACCAGGAGGGTCTAGGAGAGATGAAAACTCTTCTTCTGCTTAACAGTAGTAGAGAGAGCACCCCGGGCGGGAGTCTAAGGCTCCCTCTGTAAAAGAGGGCAGTGTGTCTGCCTCCTGCCTGTCTTCCATGACATAGGGCACAGAACCAGTGAGAGTGAGGGGATGGAGATCTGAGGGCTCCTCAGAAGGCCTGTAAACGTGAAGGATCGTAGCTAAGTTAGAATGAGCCTGCAGGCTGTGTACTCCACCCACTATTCATGACGCATCAGCAGGCCAGTGCCTGGGCCAAGGTGCCGGCTGCCGTGCGAACCGTGCCTGCCAACCTTATAACGAGTCTGCAGAGGGACCTGGAGGGAGGTGTGTGCTCAGTGAGAAGCGTCTCCTCAGGGGTGAGAGGTGTGCCATTTTGGGTCGATTGTTCCCACAGACCCTAGTGTACAGACCACTCTACACAGACTCTGGGTTTGGCCCTGTGAGTAGTTTTGGCCAATGAGACATCAGTTAGCCTGAGGCCAGCAGGGCTTTGAGAAGGCTCTGAGGAAGCCCAGGGAGTCATGTGGGGAGGCCCCTGGCCATGGCCCCTGCCTAGCTCCCGGGCGGCGGCTGCCCATTCATTCTGGGATGTGGCCATGTCCTCGCACCAACCCCAGGAACCCAGCAGAAATACTGAGTCACAGAATCACATAAAGCAGAATTGCTCACTCAACCCGCAGGGTCATGAGAAATGGTAAATTGTTTTGGGGTGTTTCTTTTTTCCTGCAACTATAGATGACAAAAACACCATTCCAGTTAATTCAATTCAACTGATTTTTCTTGAGTGTTTCCTGGGTTCAAGTTAGTCTCTAGGAACTGCATGCCCATTCATAGCCAAGATGCCAGGCCAAGGAGAAAGAACAGAAACAGAGAGAGGTGGAGGGCTCAGAGAGAAGACTGCAGGGGCCCTGGTCAGTCTGGAGGGGCAGATTCAATGACCAGGCAAAGCCTCTAAGGGAGGATCTAGAGGTACCCATGGTCCATTTGCTGGGCATAAAAATAGATGTAGAAGCGTATTTAAAAGTGAGATCCAAATCCAAGCCAAGGTGTGAGCGCCAGCAGGATGATTTGCTGTGTAGGGAGGGTTCTCAGGGAACTAGAGGGGAGGAGGGCAGGGGAGAGCCTAGGTGTGCACCCAGGTGAGGCAGTGGAGCTCAGCACAGATGTGTGCGGTGGAGCCCTTCTCTGATTACTCAGACTCAAGCGTCAGCCTTTTGGCTGTTGTCATGCCCGTGAGGCCACCTCTAGGCACAATGCCAAGTGTCGGTGCTGCAGCTCAGAAACGGTAGTAAAGTGCAGGATGACTCCTCACCACAGAGGGAGCTGAAGGCAGGAAAACACTGAGCTGCCCATCTTTGGAAAAGATAATAATGCTACTTTGGGAAACCCAGTGTGGAGGTTATCTGGCGAGTGCGTGTAGAAAGGAAAGAGAGGAAGCTGAGAGGTTGTCTGATATTTCAAGTCAGGAAGATGAGACACCTGCAAAGGGGTCTGGAAGCAGCAGCAGTGAAGTGGGGGCAGAAGCAAGAGACGGCAGATGGGGAGGGGCGCTGGGAATTTGAGAAAGACAGCATTTGGCCACCTGGAGGTCATCGGCGATCTTCATAAGAGAGTTTCATCGAGGTGATGGCTCTGAAAGTGATGACTGGAGGAGGCTCCAGAGAGAGCGGTGGCCTTCTCCTCAAGGACAGTGGCTGTCAATGGGGTCAGAAAAATTGACCAAGAACTGGAAGACAGGGGCATATTTTTACTTAAGATGGAAGATGTTTCAGCGAGTTTGTGTGCTGATGGAAGTAAGGCAGCAGAGAAGAAGCAATGGGAAGGAGAAGGGACAGCACCGTAGACCTTGGGTAGGCGGCAGGATGGACATTTAGGGGACATGCTGTGGAGTGGCCTCTTACATAAAAGCACACAATTCATCCAAGTCACTTGGCTTTCCTGTGCCTCAGTTTCCTCATCTGTGAAATAAAAAATGGTGGTGGGTCCATTGCAGGGCATGATAAGGATTAAGTGAGCTGGGGCCCGTAAAGCAGGTAGAACTGCATCTGGAATAGTAAGCGCACAATACATTAGTTCCTTGTCTTCTTGTCATTATTATCCACTGAAACAGGAGGAAGAAAGAGGGTGGAGCCAGGATGGGAATGCTCTTGGGGATGGGTGGATGAAGACATTCCTCCCAGGAGCTCCTCCTTTCCTAACAGAGGAAGAGGGAAGATGCTCCGGACAGGGCTGGTGTTGCCAGGGAGTGTCGTGGGATCGGGAGACCGGGCGAAGGTGAGGGTGTTGGGGAAGGGCTGGAAAGGCAATGGAAAGGAGCAGGCCGCTGGATCAGAGGTTCCCGCAGAGAAGGCACAGTTGGAGGGGAAGCTACGGCAGGTGACCCCAAAGGTGAGAGACTCTGGTCAGAGCACGGGGTGTTGGGAATCAAGATTTTGGAGCTGATGCAGCTTGGGCAATGACGAGACAGACCATGGCCAGGAGGTGGGGGGCTGGGTCAGGGAGAAGCAAAGATCTGAGGGGCTGGGGTGGCCGGTGTGAATGTTGAAGGTGTGTAGAAGCAGGCAGGCATCGGGGGAGAGAAGGACAGAGCATCAGGATAAAGGTGTTCGTGAATGAGGGTACATGGCCCCAAGCTGGTGATCGACTACAAAATGGAGCAGTGGCATATAGCGTAATCAGATGGGGTGTTCTTCAGAGGAGCTGGTCATTTTCATTTTGTTTGTTTATTTTTTGAAGACGGAGAAGTCATGCTGTGGACATGGCAATGAAAGACAAGGAGAACGCTTCTCTTACTTAAGGTCCAAGATCATGGGCCGTGAAGGAGCAAACCAACAAAGAGGACCCCTCAGAGGGTTTCAGGGGAAGCAGTGTCCTCTGAGGGCACCCATGTTTCAGTTGGAGCAGGAAAGGGGGGAGGGTACTCACACGAGCAGCTGCAGACATAGAGACTCAGCTGGTGACAGACCGGGAGTCCACAGGGCTCGTAGCGGGGGGACTGAGGAGGGCTGTCTGCAGCCACGTGGCGGGGAGAGTCCAGGTGTCAGTGGGGGACGGGAAGGTTGGGACTTGGTGTTAACCGAGGTGAACAGGGACGCAGGGCACCGGGGCAGCAGTCCAGGGGGTTCCATAGGAGGGATCACGGAGGTTCTCTGCAGCTCACCATCTACCAGCCCAAAGCACCCAGCAAAGATGTTCTGTACGTCCACCTGAGCACCCTGGAGACCAAACATGCAGATCACCTGACATGGTCAGGTGCCCTGCCCAGGGGAAGCAGAAACAATCATAACCAAAGATTATGGGTTTAGAGAGGTTGGAGTGAAATGTGGCTGGGCAGAAGCTGAAGTCATCAGGTAAACGGTGTGACGCCTTGTTGATCAGAGTCCAGTTAGGACATTCGTACTGGGTGATCAGACCCAGAGCCCAGACGTGCTGGCTGGAGTCCACTGGGAGTCCAGGAGCTGGAGGAAGTGCCTGATGAAGATCCCCTCATAGCCATTCATTCATTCACTAACCCATCCACTCACTCATTCAATGAACATTGACAAACTGAACCATCTTAGTTAAGGTATAGCCCAATGGTCTCGTAACAGGCAGATCTTTAATTAAAGTTTAAGGCAGTTACTTCCCAGGATCATAAAGTGGGATTGTTCAGCAGTGTTTTTTTGTCATAATTAACATATAAAAGAAAGTGATTAGCAGAAGCTAGGTGTTGGGGCCAAACTCTACATTCCTCTAATCATCACTGTCTGACACACGTCCCTGTAAGGGCTGGATGGGGTCCTAGTTGCCACACATCTTCACCCAAAGGCTGATGTGGAGACCAGCTACCCCCAGACTGTGTCAAGGTGACGAGCTGCTGTCCGATTCCCACTTGGGAACCCAAGGTGCCCTTTAACCTCTTTAGCGCTCACGGGACTCCAGGTGGAGAGGAAGTAGACTATTTCCAGGTGTCCCCGGCCCCTGACGACCTGCGGGGCTTGGCTATCCTGCTTCAGGACTCATGTGGAGGGGGTCCTCCAGGCGGCAGCCTCATGGAAGGCCTTTGATGCAGGCTACAGAAGGTGGGAGCGGAAGGATGCAGCCCTTTCCAGATGGAAGAAATGAACAAAAGTGGAAAAGCTTAGGGTGTGTTTGAAAGAACAGGAAGGAGCCGAGTTATGTAAGCCACAAAGTCTGTGAAGGAAGACCTGAGTCTGGATGGGATTCAGAGAGCTCTCTACGCAGGGTGTGGCATTTCTATTTATAATTATTACAATCTCTGCTTTTCTTCCTGACACGAGAGGTATCCAGGTGGGGATTGGAAGGGAAAAGTTGAAATTCATTTTCAGCATGTGAAGTTCGTTTTTAAGGCCATTGAACGTATCTCAAGGTAGCAGATCTCATAATTCTTTAGTGGTTTGTGTGCTCAGAGCTGTACCCAGTCCAGCAGTGGTACCGGCGAATAACCCCCTGTTCACAGCCAGGAGAGAGTGGGCTCGTTCTTATTCCTGAGGTCTGAATAGTAGTAGATTATTGTCCTCTGTTAGAGCCAGGGTAAGGTGGAAACCCTGACATTCATTCATGGTGGGCAGAGATGTAGGAGGATGGAAGAGGATAAGAGGAGGGGACTCCAGGCATTTTCAAGTTCCTTTGAACTGCAGAAGCCAGTGCTGGGTTGATGAGGACGGAGCTGCCCTGGGTAAGGTAATGGAGGTCTGCCTTCTCCACCCCCAGTGACCCGTCACCATCCAGGCAGCAGCCTCAGAGGATCCCCACCAGCCCTAGTATTGCTGACAATTCACTGGTTTTCAGTTAGTTTTCCTCTTAGCAAAAGGAGAAACATGTTTTAGAATTTTAAGGCTTAAAATTCTCTGATTTACTCAGCCTCACAAAGGAAGGAGTCCTGACACCTGCTACAACATGATGAGTCTTGAGGACGTCACGCTAAGTGAAATAAGCCAGTGATGACAGGACAAGTACTGTGAGACTCCACTTACCTGAGGTCCCTAGAGGAACTAAATTATAGAGACAGAAAGAAGAGAGATGGTTGCCAGGACCTGGGGGGGCGGGGGGGGGGGGAGTGGGGAGTTAGTGCTTCCTGGGAACAGAGTTTCAGTTTGGGAAGCTGAAGAAGTCCTGTGGAGGGGTGGGGGTGATGGCTGCAAACACTGTGAGTGTACTTAATATGGCTCAACTGTACGCTTAAGCACAGCTAACATGGTAAATTTTATGTGTATTTTACCACAATAAAACAAGATGTGTGATTAAGAGTTGGTGAAGGATATAAGGGGTGATATCCACAATATCACTTGAGATTTCCCCTCCAGTGATGTTTGCAGAACCGCAGCCAATGTTCTTTTTGTCTGCTTGTCTTCTTGCTAGTGAAGCCCAGCCTCCTCCCAAACATCCAATGCCTGGCTGCGGTGCCTTGGTGGGCTCTGCATGTCCTCAGCTGACCACGCACTTGTGGGTAAAGTGAAGGTTCCTATGACAGGATCCTCGCCTGAACCTAAACGGCTTGATGATGTAACCGGCCTACTGCTAGGCTCCTGCTTCCACACCCATAGGCAATAAGCTATTATTGACCGAGTCACTATATAAAGAGCTCAGCCCAGGGCTCTGGGTGGAGGCAGAGACAAAGGAGGATTACAGACCTGCAGACTATTAGATGCAGAAGTAATTCTACTGCTTGACCTTTTGCCCCAAGAACGTTCCATTGTCATTCCTCGGTGTCACTGAATCCATACGAACCTGCATGGGGCTGAAACCCGTTGGCCAGACAATACTCCTGGGCATAAGGGGTTGAGAATGTTCTAAAGAGATGACTCCACCCCGCTACCCCTCCCCCCCCACCTCCCTGTGTAGTCCATGCCATGGGCGAGGCTCATGGTGACCCTGGCTTTCTCTTGCTTCTGGTATTTCTTTTCCCAACTCCAGGTTGGATTTGGAGAGGGTACCTTGGGATTTGATCAAAAACTGTTTCTAGCTTTCATTCAACTAGAAGCCCCCTGATTCTCAGAGCTGAGCAGAAGTCTGTGTGCAGAACCCATCCCAACCCACCCCTCACTCCCCACCACCCCACACGGAGCCTTCACTCCAGCTCAGGTCCTTGAATGACAGGGGCAGACCCCGGACTCTTCTACAGCCATTTTAAAGTCTCACTATGAGACGGCAATGTTCCCTGTGCTCGTGACCTACAGCTGGAGACATTGGGCTGTGGGGACTTCCAGGGAAGGGTCAAGTCCCTGCCTTCTAACAATTCCTAACCTCTAAATTACAAACATATACTTGTGATGGAGACAGGGCACTAGGATAAAAACCATGATTCATAGAGGTATTTAGTAATTAGTAGATGTAAAGCCTTTTTTTAGACCTGTTCAGATATATCCTATTTGAATAATCAGAATTTAAAAAGATTTTAAGGAAAGCAGTTTATTTTAAGCTTGTTGAGTGGTAAGTAGCAATACTTCCACAGATTCTGTGCAGGTACTGGAAATACTGACCCTGCTTGGCTGAAAGAAAATAAAAGATGGTGTATTTTCTTACATAACTTGGAAGCCTAAGGGTAAGACAGGCTGGAGTTGAATCTTGGTGCGGGCGCTCAGCTGATGTTACAAGGCCCCACTCTTCTAGAAAAGAGAAAAGTGCATAAACAATGCATAATATATCGGGAAATAAATTGTATGTGTTCCATCTGCTCAGCAACAATGAAGAAAAATGATCATTTACACCAAGAATGAAAACTAAAAGAAAACTGTAGTTTCCCTTTTAAGAGACCCAGTAACACAACGCACCGCCACAGTCCATCCACACCCTGCCTGCCCTGTGCTCGTGATTCCTCCTCCTCAACTAGAGCCGCACCATCTATTGCCCCTGGTCTGCTCTCTGGGATTCATCTCCCAGTTTCTATCTTGGCTTAGCTCCAAGACACTCCAAGGCGGGGGGGTGGGGGTAGGAAGTGAGGGATGGGGGAATAAGATACATGGCTCTTCAGAAACCTGATACTAAAGTTAATCGGTAATTGTTTCATCAGGCATTATACTCCCAGGTAAGCAGGAAAGAGAGGAAAGTGGGAGGAGGCTGGGAAGGAGGAGACCATGCCAGGATGCATTACCAGTCAGCCTCTACAGACTGCTCGGCCGCCCGGGGCCATCTTCCCAGAGGCTGTAGGAATAAATGTGTCTCAGGGCACTGGCTCCAGCAGAGAGCAAGGGAGAAGAATGTATCCTTTGGCTCTCCGTTAGTTGTCCCACAGGTGTTAGCAGGTGTGGACAGCTAGTGGTCACGTGGCACCTCGTGCCTCGGCGTTGACAGGAAGGAGGTGCAGGGCGTGGGCACCGGAAGGCACTGTGCGACTGTGCTGTGTGTTGTCAGGGCGTGTGTGGGGCTGGTGGCCACATGATGACTGGTCAGAACAGCGGCCAAAGGCCCCAGAGGAAGGCGAGGCAGCACGCACGAGCTGGTTCGCATGGGCAATGAGAGCTGACAGCAGAATAGCACATGTTGGGCAAAGAAGCTGCAGGCACAGAACCGCCAAGAGCATCCAAGGATGGGAGACCAGTGAGGCCAGCCCATGGGGGCAGGGAGGGAAGGCCTCACAGCGGGGAAGAGGGGCCGGCGTGTGCTGTGCCAGGCACTCTGTCTGTCTGGCAACTCGAACGAGGCCCCAGAGCATGGCTAGCATTCTGGCAGACTGGCCTCTTTATTAAACTATATATCCATGTAGATCTGTTGTCAGTATTAATTTGTTTTGTGAAAACCTTTCTTCATAAAGTACAAGCCACAGTGAAACTCAGCCCAGCCCAGAAGGACTTATCAGGAATTCCAAATGAGTGCAATCTGAGTCACATGTGCTCACAGGTCTGGGTCATCAGGATGCAGGGGATCCAGGGGACGCAGGCCTGATGGTGTGACCAGAGCTGGGAGGAGCCAGGCAAGAGGAGGGTCTCGGGGGAGGTCAGTGTTGTGCCGAGCTGATACGGGGAAGGGCAGGGATGGGTTGGAGGGTGCAGGGGGTGGCCCAGGAGAGGCAAGGGACTGAAGAGGCAGGGCGCCTACCCTCCCTTGGTGAGGACAGCCAGCACCCTGGCGTACAGGGCACTTCAGGGGCCATTCAAGCACAGTGGCTGTTTAACGGGGAACCAGAGGTTTAATAGGCCAGGCAACTCTCTTTGGTGTCATCACTACCCTCCCCGGATCCAGCACCATCAGTGGCTCCCAGCCCTTCTTCCTCCATGCAAGGGAGGTGGGAGTGAGATTCCATCCTAGAAGCAAGCAGAACTGACTGGCACTTGTGGGAGTGCCCCAGGCCCCAGGCATTTCCAGCTTGGGACAGTGAAAGGCGCCATTCCCACGCTGTCTGTGTGTGAGGCTGTGAGGAAGGCGGGCCCCCTGGCTGACCCTGGCCCTGCGTCTCTGGAGCCCCCTCCCATGGAGCTCTCCTGGTGTCAGCCCTGGAAGGCCCGCATCCCAGGGAAGCCCTTGCGGCCACTGCACTGGGACAGTTGATCACCCTACCTCAATTCCAGGGGCCCCTTTTCTGCGAGCCCAGAAAATTGCCCTGCCCCTAACAGTTCAAGTTGTCCCGAGAACTATGTAAGAGTGTGGTTCACGAACTCCAATACCAAGAAGGCCAGGGTGGTAATGTAAATGGAAGTTCTTATATTTGTATCATAAAATCTCCTCAAATTGTGATCCTTTAACATTCTCTGCATATTAAATTACTCATCACGTCCACAAGGTGACTTCCTCTGATCTTCAGGATGAGACAAATGATAGAGCAGGTGCGGGGACAAGGGCAGAGAGACCCTCGGGCTCTGTGGGGAGACGGAGGGCAGTGGGATTTGCACCCCCGGGAACAGCCCACTCCCGTAGAAAGGGGGCGGCTGCAGCCCAGCCCCTGAGGGGTCGCATGTGGCAATGAGGCTTAGGGTGACCAGGTCTTCTGGTTCTTTGAAGTAAGCTGCAATTTGCAAATGTGATGTGAAATCCACTTTGGAGTGGGCCTGCACAACTGAATATTTTTAAAAACACAATGTGGTCCATTTGTCCCAGGTGGAGTAAGCTCCACAAGCCGTTACTGTAATTTCCCTCCTCCTCAATCCCTGTACTGTGAGGCCGGCATCTTGACATTTTCAGTCTTGTCTGCAGACACCTCTGGTTTTCAGAAAGGGTCACTGTGGTGGCCATGGCAGGGAAAGCCACAGCCCTCACTCTGCCCTGGGCTTTCACACAGTGCTGTCGTCCCCATGGACGGCCGTGAACACGCCTGCCACCCGGTGCACGTGGCTCTTCCACCCCGCCGTCCCTGCAGTGGTACTGAGGGAACAGGAGGGTGAGCCGAGGAACAAGCCATCTCATCAGGCTGGAAATGCCGCCCTCACCAGCCATCCGGCCCCCCATCTCGTATCCCCAGAGAGCCGTGCTGCAGAGCAGAGGCCAGCCTCCGGAGGCTGGGGCCACACTTCTCCAGCAAAACAGGTCGGTTGTACTTGCAGGAGAATGGCCTGGGAGGTGCCTCAGCGGGAGGAGCTAAGTCCCTCCAGTCTGGACAGATATGATATGAGGATGTAGCTATCAAGGCAGCGTGGAAGTGGTGGTGTCATCTGGATATTCAGTGATTTTAGCTTAAGGTAGGAGAGGAGGAAGGAAGCAAAAAGAAACCTTTGCACTTAAACATAGGCGAAAGAATTTCTTGTTGAAATGATCTCTGTGTGATGAGGAAGGCACTATATCCTCTAGTAAAATAATAATGATAATGTAATCATCACCACCACAGCCTGGGATTGCTCTGCTGAAGGGCCAATGTGCTAGGCTGAACATCAGTAGATGCTTTGTGAAAACAATCATTAAAAGCTCATTGCAGGAGGTTCCGGGAAGATGGCGGTGTGAGCAGGGCAGTGGAAATCTCCTCCCAAAACCATATGTATTTATGAAAATACAACAAATACAACTATTCCTAACAGAGAGACCAGAAGATACAGGACAGCAGCAAGCCTGCATCTGCACCTGAGAGGACTTGGCACCCCATGAAGTGGGTAAGATATGGAGCCGCGTCCCGGCGGAACCCAAGCACTCCCCCACCCCAGCGCACCAGCGGAAGGAGAGCATTCAGAGCCGGGAGGGAGTGGAAGTGAAGGCCCACAAAATAACCAGCCCTGGTGATCTGCGCCGGGAGCGCTGAAACACATCACGCGGTGTATCGGAGATTGGAGAGACAGAGGTGCAGGATCTGAGCCAGGGAACGCACTGGGTCCTCGCAGCTGGCTCCCCGGGACAAAAGAAAAGCGGGTGCTTTTTTTTAGCGGTCTTAAAGAGATAAGGGCCCAATGGGGGAACAGGATCGTTCCAGCATACTCGGCACAGCAGCCTGGGAGTCCTGGGGAATTTCAGACCCCTTGGCTGGCGACTGGGAAAGAGTAGTCCTACTGAGACTTCCCACAGAGATCAACAGCCTCCCATTCATTCCTGCCCGGCCAGAACTACAAAGGGCCCTGCGGAGCAAAGCAGCTGTGGAATAGTGGAGCAACAGCACCACCTACAGCATCCCCACAGAATCTACTCCTGGCGGGCGTCTTTTTGTTTTTTTTTGTTTTTTCTTTTGGTGTTTTTTTTCTCTTTTCTTTCTTTTCTTTCTCTTCTCTTCCTCTTCTTTCTTTTTTTTTAAAGTCTTAAAGAGCCCAGCTGACATACGTGGCACCTACCAGCAACCACTTCTATCACCATGAAAAGACAGAGGAACAAGGTACAAACAAAGCTTATCCAGACCCAGACCCCAAAGAGGGAGTCTGAAGGGATGGAAATGCACAATCTTCCTGAAAAAGAATTCAGAATAAGAGTCATGACCATACTGATGGATCTACAGAGAAATATGCAAGAGCTGAGGGAGGAAGTGAGAGAGTGAGGAAAGACTGCAGAAATCAGACAAGCCATTGATGGGCTTAGCAGCAGACTGGACGAGATGCAAGAGACTTAATGCAATAGAAATCAGAGAACAGGAATACAGAGAAGCTGAGGCAGAGAGAGATAAAAGGATCTCTAGGAATGAAAGAATATTAAGAGAACTGTATGACCAACCCAAACGGAACACTATTCACATTATAGGAGTACCAGAGGAAAAAGAGAGAGAAAAATTGATAGAAAGTGTCTTTGAACAAATAATTGCTGAAAACATCCCCATGCTAAGGAAGGAAATAGTCTTGCAGTCCACGGAAGCCCACAGATCTCCCAACACAAGAGACCCAAGGAAGAAAACACCAAGACACATAATAATTAAAATGGCAAAGATCAAAGATAAGGACAGAGTATTAAAGGCAGCTAGAGAGAGAAAAAGATCACTTACAAAGAAAAACCCATCAGACTATCATCAGACTTCTCAACAGAAACCCTACAGGCCAGAAGAGAATGGCATGATATATTTAATGTAATGAAGCAGAAGGGCCTCGAAACAAGAATATTGTATCCAGCACAATTATCATTTAAATATAACAGAGGGATTAAACAATTTCCAGACAAGCGAAAGTTAGAGAATTTGTCTCCCATAAACCACCTCTACAGGACATCTTAAAGGGACTGCTCTAGAGGGAAGCACCCCTAAGGCTAAAAAGATGTCACCAGAGAAAATAAAATCATAGGAAAGAAAGCAGACCATCCAAATACTAACTAAAGGCAAAGAATAAAACACCTAGTATATAAAGAATGGAGGAGGAAGAATAAGAAGAGACAGAAATAAAGAAACATCAGACTGTGTTTACAATAACTTAACAAGAAACTTAAGTTAGATTGTCAGATAGTAAAGAAGCAACCCTTGAACCTTTGGTAACCACGAATCTAAAGCCAGCAATGCCAATAAGTACATATCTATCAATAATCACCCTAAATGTAAATGGACTGAATGCACCAATCAAAAGACACAGATTAACAGAGTGGATAAAAAAGCAAGACCCATCTATATGCTGCTTACAAGAGACTCACCTCAAACCCAAAGATATACACAGACTAAAAGTGAAGGGATGGAAAAAGATATTTCATGCAAACAACAAAGAGAAAAAAGCAGGTGTTGTAGTATGTGTATCAGACAAAATAGACTTCAAAACGAAGAAAGTAGCAAGAGATAAAGAAGCACATTACATAATGATAAAGGGATCAATCCAACAAGAAGATATAACCATTATAAATATATATGCACCCAACACAGGAGCGCCAACATATGTGAAACAAATACTAACAGAATTGAAGGAGGAAATAGACAACAATGCATTCAATTTAGGAGACTTCAACACACCACTCACTCCAAAGGACAGATCAACCAGACAGAGAATAAGTAAAGACACAGAGGCACTGAACAACACACTAGAACAGATGGACCTAACAGACATCTACAGAACTCTACACCCAAAAGCAATAGGATACATATTCTTCTCAAGTGCACATGGAACATTTTCCAGAACAGACCACATACTAGGCCACAAAAAGAACCTCAGTAAATTCAAAAATATTCAAATTCTACCAATCAGTTTCTTAGATCACAAAGGTATAAAACTAGAAATGAATTTTAGAAAGAAAACAAAAAGGCTCACAAGTACATGGAGACTTAGCAACATTCTCCTAATTAATCAATGGGTTAACGACCAAATCAAAACAAAAATCAAAGAATATATGGAGACTAATGACAACAACAACACAAAACCATAACTTCTGTGGGACGCAGCAAAGGCAGTTCTAAGAGGAAAGTATATTGCAATCCAGGCCTATTTAAAGAAGGAAGAACATTCCCAAATGAACAGTCTAAAGACACAATTACTGAAATTGGAAAAAGAAGAACAAATGAGGCCCAAAGTCACCAGAAGGAGGGACATAATAAAGGTCAGAGAAGAAATAAATAAAATTGAGAAGAATAAAACAATAGAAAAAAATCAATGAAACCAAGAGCTGTTTCTTTGAAAAAATAAACAAAATAGATAAACCCCTAGCCAGACTCATTAAAAGAAAAAGAGAATCTAGACACAGAAACAGAATCAGAAATGAGAAAGGAAAAACAACGACGGACCCCACAGAAATACAAAGAATTATAAGAGAATATTATGAGAATCTATATGCTAACGAGCTGGAAAAACTAGAAGAAGTGGACAACTTCTTAGAAAAATACAACCTTCCAAGGCTGACCAAACAAGAAACAGAAAAACTAAGCAGACCAATCACCAGCAATGAAATTGAATCGGTAATCAAAAAACTACCCAAGAACAAAACCCCCGGACCAGATGGATTCACCTCTGAATTCTACCAGACATATAGAGAAGAAATAACACCCATTCTCCTTAAAGTTTTCCAAAAAATAGAAGAGGAGGGAATATTTCCAAACTCATTCTATGAAGCCAGCATCACTCTAATACCAAAACCGGCAAAGACCTCACCAAAAAAGAAAATTACAGACCAATATCCCTGATGAACGTAGATGCAAAAATACTCAACAAAACATTAGCAAACCAAATTCAAAAATACATCAAGAGGATCATACACCATGATCAAGTGGGATTCATTCCAGGGATGCAAGGATGGTACAACATTCGAAAATCCATCAACATCATCCACCACATCAACAAAAAGAAAAACAAAAACCACATGATCATCTCCATAGATGCTAAAAAGCATTTGACAAAATTCAGCATCCACTCATGATTAAAACTCTCAACAAAATAGGTATAGAGGGCAAGTACCTCAACATCATAAAGGTCATATACGACAAACCCACAGCTAACATCACACTTAACAGCGAGAAGCTGAAAGCTTTTCATCTAAGATCGGGAACAAGACAGGGATGCCCACTCTCTCCACTGTTATTCAACGTAGTACTGGAGGTCCCAGCCATGGCAATCAGACAAAACAAAGACATACAAGGCATCCAGATTGGTAAAGAATAAGTCAAATTGTCACTATTTGCAGATGACATGATACTGTACATAAAAAACTCTAAAGACTCCACTCCAAAACTACTAGAACTAATATCTGAATTCAGCAAAGTTGCAGGATACAAAATTAACACACAGAAATCTGTTGCTTTCCTATACACTAATGATGAACTAACAGAAAGAGAAATCAGAAAAACAATTCCATTCACAATTACATCAAAAAGAATAAAATACCTAGGAATAAACCTAACCAAGGAAGTGAAAGACCTGTACTCTGAAAACTACAAGACACTCGTAGGAGAAATTAAAGAGGACACTAACAAATGGAAATGCATCCCATGCTCTTGGCTAGGAAGAATAAATATTGTCAAAATGGCTATTCTACCGAAAGCAATCTACAGATTCAATGCAATGCCTATCAAACTACCAACAGCTTTCTTCAATGAACTCAAACAAATAATTCTAAAATTCATACAGAACCACAAAAGACCCTGAATAGCCAAAGCAACCCTGAGAAGGAGGAATAAAACAGGGGGAATTACGCTCCCTGACTTCAAGCTCTACTACAAAGCCACAGTAATCAAGATAATTTGGTATTGGCACAAAAACAGACCCACAGACCAGTAGAACAGAACAGAAAATCAAACCATTAACCCAAACATATACAGTCAATCAGTATTTGATAAAGGAGCCTTGGATATACAATGAGGAGATGACAGCCTCTTCAGCAGCTGGTGTTGGAAAAACTGGACAGCTACATGTAAGAGAATGAAACTGGACTACTGTCTAACCCCATACACAAAAGTCAACTCAAAATGATCAAAGACCTGAATGTAAATCATGAAACCATAAAACTCTTAGAAAAAAACATAGGCAAATATTTCTTGGACATAAACATGAGCAACTTCTTTATGAACATATCTCCCCGAGCAAGGGAAACAAAAGCAAAAATGAACAAGTGGGACTATATCAAGCTGAAAAGCTTCTGTACTGCAAAGGACACCATCAGTAGAACAAAAAGACATCCTGCGGTATGGGAGAATATATTCATAGATGACGTATCTGATAAGGGGTTGACATCCAAAATATATAAAGAACTCACGCACCTCAACAAACATAAAGTAAATACTCTAATTAAGAAATGGGCAGAGGACATGAATAGACACTTCTCTAAAGAAGAAATTCAGATGGCCAACAGGCACATGAAAAGATGCTGCACATTGCTAATCATCAGAGAAATGCAGATTAAAACCACAATGAGATATCACCTCACACCAGTGAGGATGGCCAACATCCAAAACACAAACAACAACAAATGTTGGCGAGGATGTGGAGAAAAGGGAACCCTCCTACACTGCTGGTGGGAATGCAAATTAGTTCAACCATTGTGGAAAGCAGTATGGAGGTTCCTCAAAAAACTCAAAATAGAAATACCATTTGATCCAGGAATCCCACTCCTAGGAATTTACCCTAGGAATGCAGCAGCCCAATTTGAAAAAGACAGATGCACCCCTATGTTTATTGCAGCACTATTTACAATAGCCAAGAAATGGAACAACCCATCAGTAAGTGCCCATCAGTAGATGAATGGATAAAGAAGATGTGGTACATATACACCATGGAATATTATTCAGCCATAAGAAGAAAACAAATCCTACCATTTGCAACAACATGGATGGAGCTAGAGGGTATTATGCTCAGTGAAATAAGCCAAGCCAAAAAAGAGAAGTATCAAATGATTTCACTCATATGTGGAGTATAAGAACAAAGAAAAAAGCTGAAGGAACAAAACAGCAGCAGACTCACAGAACCCAAGAACGGACTAACAGTTACCAAAGGGAAAGGGACTGGGGAGGATGGGTGGGAAGGGAGGGATAAGAGGGTAAAAGGGGCATTACGATTAGCAGATGTAAGGTGGGGGGAGCAAGGGGAGGCCTGTACAACTCAGAGAAGACAAGTAGTGATTCTATAGCATCTCACTACGCTGATGGACAGTGACTGTAATGGGGTTGGTGTGGGGGACCCGATGAAGGGGGTAGTTTAATAACTATAATATTGCACATGTAATTGTAGATTAATGACACCAAAATGAATTATAAAAAAAAAGCTCATTGCAAAGATCATATCATAATAGAAAACCAGCTTAGTATGTTGGGTTAACTGGGGTCTAGGTCCTAGGACTGGGGGCCGGCAGTTACATCAGGATATTTAATGAGCTAGTCAAATCCGATCTGAAAAGCAGGGATTGGCTGCTATGGTCTTTAGTCTAGACCTATTTCTGCACATCATGTTTGTTCAAAAGAACCTAAAACCTTCTGTTCGCATCATCTCATTGGTCTAGAGGAGATGACCCTGCCAGCCATCATCAAAGAGAGGTTTACTCCTCACAGCCACCGGAATGAGACCCAGAGGCCCCGCAGGGGCAAATCCCCAGCATGTGCAGACTTGCTTGGAGGTTCTGAGACCACTCTGTCCCGCAGAACACCATTCTAGGAGTGGTGGCCCGCACTTCGAAGATTAGATTGGATGACGCCTGGCCATGTCATCAGCCGTTCCCTTTAACCTGGGCTTCCATCTTCACTATCCATTGAACACAGCTCCTTTCCATGGAAGTTACTACTCAAAATTCATTCCTGACAGGCTCCCCTCTTAGCATTTTTAAACATGTCCTATAATTCCTTTACTTGCAAATAGCCTAAAATATCTGTTGAATTAGTGATAGGTGATAGCATGAGGGATCGAATATTCCAAGAGCTACTGAAGTCAATGAATATTTCTGCATGGATAAGTTTGCATTTTATACCACAATGACTGGAAATTGAGTGACTGATAAATTGAACATCAGATGAATAACAAAATGCCAGGTCAAGCAACCTCAGGTCTGTGTTACCATTGCCTCCATTAAAACCCAGTTTGGGAGTGAACCAGGAAGGCTATCAGGTCTGCTTTCTTCTGGAATAAGTCCTAAAACTGAGTCTAGTTTTATCTCTGGTCTAGTGTGCACATGTGTACATAACACACATAAACACACACATGACTATTCCCTTTGTCAAGTGGTCAATAAATACACATAAATCGAAAATCCCAGAGTATTTAGATATTTATCTGATGAATAAATCACACAGTGACTACAATTAATAAAAAAAATCCAAGGGCAAATCTTTACAGTACCACGTATTTACAGAGCACTGTGCTATGTGCTATGGTGGATTAAAAAAAAAAAAGAGGCATAGTTCTTGACCTTAAGGAGTTGATAGCTGTAATCAGACAGGGTTTAACTAGAGGCAGAACCAATAGGATGGATAGAAGTTAGATAGATTGGTAGATAGATGATGCTGAAATGCATAGACAGATAGATGGATGTATGGATCTTTTCCAAGGAATTGGCTTAAGGAATTGCTAGGGCTGGTTACGCAAATCCACGGTTGTTAGGGCAGGCCATTGGGATGGGGAGTTCAGGAGCAGCTGGAACCCAATGAGCTGAAACTGTTGTCCCAAGGGAGGACTCTCTCTCCAGGGAAGGCCTAAAGCCCCTTTTAAGGACTTGCAACTGATTAGGTAAGCCCCCACCCCCAGGATAATTTCCCTAACTTGAAGTCAGGGGATCAAAGATTTTAATTATATCTGCAAAGTCCCTTCGCAAGTGTTTGCCTGGCTACCTGTGAGCAGGTGTGTATGCTACAAAGTGCCTGCTGCCTCCCGTCTCCACCTCACAGGAGTCCGTCTTTCAGCCTACCCTTCCCGCACACCCGGAAAGGAATGCCACAGAATGTGGTTTAGCTTAGTCAAGTTGACATACCACAAAACCATCGTAACAGCAGAGTGTAAAACAGTAAGAACACCCCAAATAAGGCAGGAAATAGCACAGGACAAGGACCTACCGAATGAATGGAGTCTAGAACAGATGAATGTTGAATGTGCGCATATGTGTGCATTTGTGAGCTGGTTTCCTCTGGTCCTTAAAGGAACAGGGGTCCTCTTGGTCTGGCTGAGGTGGAGGATGGAAATGCCTCCATGGAGGCCACTCTCAGAAGACAAAGGATGCTCACTGAACTCCAGCTCCACCATCCGGGATCTTTGCCTATGGGTAGCAGATGGTTGTCATTTTGTACAACAATAACCATAAAATATATAGTGAAACAATTTGAAAATGTCCACAATGGTTCCACAGGGAATGGCCCAACCTACTAAGCATAAGCTTTTCTCAGAAAAACTACACGTCTTTCCGGTTGGAGCATATTTGTCTTGATTTTTCTGCTGGGCCAGGGAATGTTTTCTTTCTGCTAATAGGCCCCTGCTGTGGATATACTCATGGTTGGTGAAACTTGTCCCGTGCTGAGACTTGAATCCAAAGGCCAACGCTGGCTTCCAGGTGTGTCATGGTACATCCGCTCCTGCTGCCCGATTGAAGGGAAATGGCAGCACCGCATCGCTTGTGCTCAAACACCCTAACAGGTCACAGACCTCCGACCACACAGCCAACAGAGAGAGGGCAGAAGAGGAAGAAACCACAGCTCTTCCGGAGGTGGATAATTACTTCCTAGCTCACCTGAGGTATTCTCAGGGAGAAAGCATCCTTGCTTTGCCTGCTTGCCAGTCGGGGAGCTCCCTGAACCTGACTCAGTGCCTGTTTACCTCCAGGCCTGGCACCTTCTCTAGACGAGGCAACAGCCGCAGCCCTGTCAGAAGCCACACCAAGGGCAACATCTGTTCGGTGCTGTTATTCTCGGCCTTGCCAGCGTAAACAATGATGGGCTTAGCTGCATCAGCTCATCTGAAACATGTATCTTGAAGCTGCACATGTGACAACTCACAGCCCTGGGACAGTGGCCTGGGCTTGTAGAAGAATACATGGGGTGAGACGGTGCTGGAGCCAGGTCCATTGTACATGAATCAGATGGGGCTGGGCAGGAACTGCACTCAAGTTTTGGGGGACTCAGGAATGTGAAATTTTCCAGGTACTTTACCATGTGCTCCAGTGAAGGTGGTTTGAGAAGTGCTGTTCTAAAAATAGAGAGTCTAGAATGTTAGGACTGTACGCTATCTCGGAAAATTATTTTTAATTTTAAATATAGTTGCAACATTTAGCAGGAAAGGGTCAGAACCCATGGAAGCAAGTTATAAATCGTATGGAAAGATATAAAACAAGAGCTGAAATGAATTGGGAGGTTTACATTGGGCCTGATGGGAGAGAGGAAGAGAGGAAGGGGCCCAGAGAGAGATTCACACACCTGTGGGGGAAAAGGACGTTCCCAAACTACATAATGATGTAACCGGCCTGCTACTGGGCTACTGCTCCCACACCTAGGCAATGAGCTAGCACTGACTGAGTCACTCCATATATAAAGAGGGTAGGGGCAGAGATGGAGGTGGATTATGCATCTACAAACTGCTGGATGTAGATGTGATTCTGGTGCTCAACCTACTGCCAGGAGAATAAAGCCAGGTATAAACCCTTTTACCCCAAGAGTATTCCATTGTCATTTCTTGGTCTCACTGAATCCGTAGTGAACTTGCCTGGGGCTGAAATCCTCAGGCAAGACACCACCAAAGTGATATCTTCGGTTAAGATTGAAGGGGAAACAGGTGAGATTAATAACCTTTTTCTTGGTTAACTTTAGCTAATAGTCACTATGCATTAAGATACCTTTGTCAAACTGTAATGACTTGAAGGAGAGAGAGCAGGATGGAAAGGGTCTGGAAACCATGTTTTCCCCCATGTAGTTGTGTGAGACTGAGGAGATAATACAAGGAGAACACATAGTAGGTGCTCACTAACAATTCACTTAGGTCAGTATAAGGAGAACACATGTTTAATCTGAAAAAGAGACATTAGAGGGAGACCCAATGAGTTTTCCAACATTTGAAGAGTTGTCTTCTCTCCACTTTGAGTGATGGTTGCAGGAAAGTAGACTGCGGGTAAATGAAAGAAAACATTCTGAAACCCGTGGTGAGCCCCTGCAATATGCCGCGATCCCCATCACTAAGCGGGCGGCCGTGGCGGCTGCCTGTCAGGGCTGCTGCACAGGACGTTGGACCAGCCTGCTTTTAAAGCACTTTCGAAGTCAAGCTCACATCCGTGTGCATCACATGAAAATAAGGCGGCTGATTGGGAAGTGGATCAAAGATTCATCCCACACTCACCCATTCCACTTACAGTCAACCAGTGTCAGGAAAGGAGAATTAGGGGATTCATCCATGGTTTTGTGTCAAGGTTTTCGACTTGCCTTGAGTGGTTATTTTGACTCTGATAGTAATAACCTAGTTAACTTACTATAATATACTATGGTATATGTTGGAACTTCAGTATCATATGCATGAGGTTTTATAAAGGTCCAAAAGAATTTTATTAATTAGGTAGCTTGCAACTAACAGGGTAATGAAAGCAATAACCTTCTAATGAGTTTTGGGGCACTTCCTTTCCAATGTCGAGAAATCCTGATAGGAAAGCGCTGGAGACACAGGGGTCACAGGTGACTGACAGGTGGTCTATGTCTGCCTCATTTTCTCTAATAATTGGAAAACAAAATGCAGTGGGGTAGAGTGGAAAAACTCCAATTTCTAGGATCAGTTTAAGACCTGGCTCCACCTCACGTTAGTGAGTCACCCTGAACAACTCCATGTCAGTCTTCTTATCTGTAAAATGGGAACGACACCGGCTTATCAAGAAAAAATGAAGACAACACACATCCAACACCAAGGCCATAAACAGGTACTTACTAAACATTAGTTTCCTTCTACTCTCTTCTTTAAAATTCATTTCTACCCACCACTGTTTTCTCAGGAAATCAAAGTGGAAGATTGCACTTGCCTCCATGTGACCTCAGTAGTGTTCCTGCCTAGCGCTGCTGGGGCTCTGCCGGGGAGCAGCCATGGGGTGCTGAACAAACATGCCATGGGAGAGACGAGCGGAAAGCTGCTTTGGACGCCCACAGCTCTTATAACTGAGGTGGGCATCCATCACCCACAGTCACATACAGATCCTGCTTTCCGTTTAGAGAATTGTTTTAACATTTTAAAAACTATGACCCAAGTAAAGCATATTCTTGCTTAAAACATTTTAAACTACCAAAAAGAAAATGGGAGGAAATAAAACTCAAATATAATTATACCACCTAGAGAGGAATACTTTTTTTTTTGGTATCATTAATCTACAGTTACATGGGTAACGTTATGGTTACTAAGCTCCCCATTTCATCTAGTCCCCCCCACATACCCCGAGGAATACTTTTAATATTTAATTAGATATGCTTTGATATGTCTATATATGTACAAATAGAAATATAGATAGATATGTATACAAATAGGTATATAAGAATATCTGCAGTAGAAATATACTTTTACTATTTGATATATATATACTGACTTAAAAATACTGCAGACAGGAAGTACAAACAATTCTGTGCTGGGAAAATGCAATCTTAACGATATATTCACTTATTCTCTCTTCATTAAATGACAAATATGACTGATGACTTTCAACAGGGAAACTGGAGAGAAAAATCCCTATGTGGCCTTTCAGTAGCACAAGGATTCTTTTTTTTTATATCCCCTCATAAAATGTGATTTCTTATGATTGGCCAACCTATAGCAGGTCTAGAACTTTTGTCTAGAAACATGGAAAATAGGATTCCAATCAACAATTTATAGTATTTTTACTGCACATATTTAAGCAACAATTTCCTTTCCGGCTCTTGTGTGAAGAGAGAAGAGAACTTCAATGTTCACTAAGAGTGTTTTAGAACATATGATAGCCTAAAAGGATATGGTTAAGAGTATTATGTAGAATGCCGGGGAGGCCATCTGCCTCCTAATATGTTGAGAAGGTTGACAACAAAGAATAACCATTTGCATGGTGGATAGACAAATGAAACGCTATGACAACATGGAGAAAGCCCTCTGCTCTAGGTGAAGAACGCTGTCATTGATGACTATGACAGCCTGATTCATGGGACCCTCATATTCTAACCATAGAGATGGGCTTAGGAGACCAGAATAATTAAACGTCTATTTTCATGACTAATGATATGATAGCATATGGACATATATTCTGTGAGATGGAATATTTCATATGCTTAACCTTATTAAAACAGCTTGGGCGAGTAGATTCCTTCGGGCAGTTTTAAAGCAGTATTCTATAACCAGGAAAGCAAACATCTTCTGGCTATTGGGTGAGCAGATGGGAAATGCTGTGAAAATCTGGAGACCAGACAATTTGGCAACTATAATTTCCTGTTAAGTTGGTTTATACAATGATGGATATTCACACTAAACTAACAAGGTGGTTTCTGATGTTGCCAGGATTTGCTTTTTTTGTACTGCAATTATAAAAGAAGTACAAATACCCTGTAGATTTGTCTTTGGGTGCATACTACAAAAGTGAGAGAAAGAATATGGAACTCAAGGGCTCCCTCTCAATTCTAAGTCATTTTTGCCTGATTACAAGTCACCCTTTTATCAGCCTTATGCTGCCCAGCTTTTCTGCCATCTCATTCTCAGGGAAGTGGTGCTATACATGGCATACAACTACAGAAACCTGTCAATCATTTAATTATTATTAATTATACAAAAAACACAGCTGTGTCATTCTTAAAGATAGCTACTGTAGAACCGTGTATCCATGTCTAGAATGTGCTTCAAATGGATCTCTAATGTTTAATTACCTAGTTAGAGGTAAAAAATATCAAAAGTTGCTGATGAGGGCTAATATAATCAATACCATTCTACTCCACTAAAAAGCTAGCCCTCGATGGAAGCCAAATACCCTCTTCAAGACATTTCACTGAATGGAAAACTCCAACCAGTACATGACTGTTCTACCTTTATATCAAGCCACGACTTAGCTGACCCCTCAAAGTGATCATTTGTATTGAAATAACCTATTATGAGAGTGATGCAGGCACAATTTAAAAGTCATCATGGATATTAGAGCTTTTAGAGACCCCAGGGTTGGTTCCAAAACAATCACGACCCTATTTTATTTTATATGGAACTTAGCAAAGCTTGGACCCTGGGTCCTGCCCCAGCTGCAGAGGGAGCCAAGACGGAAGTGGTTGCTTAAATATCTGCAGCTGGTCCTGAATATAAGCATGAGCAACTTCTTCCTGAATGCATCCCCTTGGGCAAGGGAAACAAAAGCAAAAATGAACACATGGGACTACATCAAGCTAACAAGCTTCTGTACAGCAAGGGACACCATCAGCAGAACAAAAAAGCATCCTACAGTATGGGAGGATATAGTCGTAAATGACATATCCGACAAGAGGGTTAACATCCAAAATATATGAAGAACTCATATGCCTCAACACCCAAAAAGCAAATAACCCGGTTAAAAAATGGGCATAGGATCTGAACACTTCTCCAAAGAAGAAATTCAGATGGCCAACAGGCACATGAAAAGATGCTCCACATCACTAATCATCAGGGAAATGCAAATTAAAACCACAATGAGATATCACCTCACACCAGTAAGGATGGCCAGCATCCAAAAGACTAAGAACAAATGCTGGCAAGGATGCGGAGAAAGGGGAACCCTCCTATGCTGCTGGTGGGAATGTAAGTTAGTTTATCCATTGTGGAAAGCAATATGGAGGTTCCTCAAAAAACTAAAAATAGAAATAGTATTTGACCCAGGAATTCCACTCCTAGGAATTTACCCAAAGAATACAAGTTCTCAAATTCAAAAAGACATATGCACCCCTATGTTTATTGTAGCACTGTTTACAATAGCCAAGTTATGGAAGCAACCTAGTTGTCCATCAGTGCATTAATGGATAAAGAAGAGGTGGTACATATACACAATGGAATATTATTCAGCCATAAGAAAGAAACAAATCCTACCATTTGCAACAACATGGATGGAGCTAGAGGGTATGATGCCCAGTGAAATAAGCCAGGCGGAGAAAGACAAGTGCCAAATGATTTCTCTCATTTGTGGAGTATAACAACAAAGCAAAACTGAAGGAACAAAACAGTAGCAGACTCACAGACTCCAAGAAGGGACTAGCAGTTACCAAAGGAGAGGGGTGGGGAAGGGTGGGTGGGAGAGAGGAAGAAGGGGATTGTGGGGTATCATGATTGGTGCACATGGTGTGGGAGGATCATGGGGAAGACAGTGTAGCACAGAGAAGACAAGTAGTGACTGTGGCGTCTCACTACACTGATGGGCAGTGACTGCAATGGGGTATGGGGGGAAGTAGATAATATGGGCTAATGTAGTAACCACATTGTTTTTCATCTGAAACCTTCATAAGAGTGTATATCAATAATATCTTAATAAAAATAAAATAAATAAATAAATATTTGCTGCTGGAAGTTGAAAAGACCATACACTGTATTAGAGTCCACTTTCCACCATATCTGAGATCAAATTTCTAACAGGATTCTTCTGCATTCAATGTGGCGAACAGAATTTTGGGGCCACTGGAAATCTTAAATATTAAACAATTGTAAAGTAGATAGGAGTTAGGCTCTTTGGAAAAATGGCATTCCTAAACAGGACATTTCTTGACAGGACATTTGAGTATATTCTGTGGCTTCTTGAGGTTAAATCAACCATGAACCACCCTGCACAGACACAAACTCTGCCCAGTGGTCCACTGATCAGCATCAGAATGAGGCTTAACAGTCAAGGATTTCAGACCTTTTTCTGTCACTGGGCACATTTGCACTTTCCGGGGAGAGCCAGCATTGGTTTGTTCTGTATAAACTGCCAAACAAGAACCATGACATTTTATCCTACCTGCTTTGAGAAGATGCCCGCAGACGTTATGGAGATGCTGTCAGCTTAGGCTGCGGGTCTCCATCTCAAGTCTTTGCAGTTACCTCTGTCATGACTGGAGTCAGGCCATTCACACCAGTATTCTCAGCAAGTGCTTTAAGCTCAGAATCCAGTTTGGTCTGAGGCAGGAAGCATTAGACCAATTCCTAAGGTGTTATTCTAAGGAGAACAATTGATTGACTGATCCATCAATAGATAGATAGATGATAGATAGATAGACAGACACCTGTATGTATGTATATAATTGCCCTTGCTACTAGTTTGACCTGATGTTGTAGTATCTCAGTTCTACAAAGCCTTTGTCTTAGGCCTTACTGTTAGGGTCTAGTCTAGGATCTCAGTACATTGCTAGTTCTCTACTCTCAGTACATATCTAGGATCTCTACTCAGATTGTATTAGTTTCTAGGACCAGAGCCTGCAGCCTATTGATAGATTCCTCTGCACTTACAACCAACCAGGAAACCTCTAGTACTGCATACTCTAGATTACCTTCCTCTTATGAGGCCTTCTTACTAGGACACTACAATCTTTTTTGCAAACCATTCTGAACCTTGTGTTTACAGTGAAAACTGATGGCTGTTATAGCGCCAGAGGGTCTCAGCTCTGGGCAAATTCACTCTGGATTTGGTGAGGCAAATAATGACAGCAGAACATTGTGAGTAAAAGGTCTTATTCCAAGCTTTATTCTCACAGTGACAGCGTGAGTGCTAGAATCACATCTGCATCTAGCAAGTCCACAATCTGCAATCCGCCTCGCGCAGAGCACTGGGCAGAGGTCTTTATATAGCAACACAGACAATAATGGCTCATCGCCAACACGTGTGTAAGCATGCACCTACACAGTAGGCCAGTTATTATATCATTGCCTGTGTGCAGTGGGCAGGTAGATTAGGGTCAGGTGAGCATCCTGGCCATGGGAACGTCCATTTTCCCTACGTTGTACATAGTGGACATCCTGTCTTTCCCATCAGACCACCACTGTACAGCACTTTCAGCTGGTTCCATTCACCTGGATGGCCAGGTGGGTCTGGTGCCATTACTCAGTCATTTCCTACTTTCTAGCGTCTTAGAACATATTACTAGAAAGTCACTGGGAATACACATTGCCAGATTTAGCAAATAAAAATAGGAGAGACTCCCAGTGGAATTTGAATTTCAGGTAAATGATGCATAATTTTTTAGTATAAGTACATGACATGCAATTATAAAAAGATTTTCATTGTTTATGTAAAATTCAAATTTTTTGGGATGTCCTATAATTATCTGGCAACCCTAATTAGAATGTCATGTTGAATTCATAAATACCTCTTGAAGATTGAAGCCACTGGAATCTGTTTTATTCCTGAAAGTTTTGCCTGCTGAAGCTGGATCCACCACCTCCTCGTCACCTCCTACAGGAAGAACATGGCCCACCCTACCTGGAAATCACTGCTACCCTATGGAGAAACCCCGATTCTCCAACGCTTATCTTGCCTTTGGATTTGTTAGAGATCTTTGGAGTTAAGAAGACTTCAGATCTTTGTCTGAAGGAACCACTGTCCACTGTGGTTTGAAGTTTCTGAGGGTGCCTTGTGCTCAAGGAATTCCAACAGTATCCTAGGTCTTTTGCTATGTCTGTGGGACCCAGGGTGTTGGAAGAAGTGGTGTTTCATCTCTCTTTTCCACTTTGGACAAAATGTGAGCATTCTTCAGCTACTCAGTCTGAAACCTACTCGTCCTGCTCTCTTTCATTTCTTCCCCACCCCCTCCTTTTCCTCACTGACCTCAGCTCTTCTTCCAGCACCGTTGGCTTCACAGGTGATTTCATTTGCTGTTCTCTTCTCCAGAGGGCAACGGCATTCAACTCTTTCTATGAACTGCAATTACCCAGAGAGGTTTGAGAAAATAGCTCTGCCTGGTTCCCATCCCCAAAGATACCATTTAATTGGTATAGAGTGGACCTGTGGGGAAGCTGGGGTTCCTATGGCCAGGATCCTCACTGAACTTAAACCACCTGATGATGTAATTGGCCTGTTGCTAGGCTACTGCTTCCACACCCTTAGGCAATAAGCTATTACTGTGCTATATAGAGAGCTTGGCCCAGTGCTCTGGGCGGAGGCAGAGACGCTAGTCCTCCACCTACCGCCGGGAGAACAAGTTGGGTAATAAACCCTTTCATCCCAAAGAACATTCTGCTGTCAATTTCTTTGGTCGCATTGAATCCATAGCGAACCTGCCTGGGGCTGAAACCCATTGGCAAGACAGGACCCCAGGCTCTGATGGCTGTAAAAGCTCCCCAGCGATGCTAACATGTAGTGGAGTTTGGAGATCCTGCCTCAGGGCCTCCTTCCAGAGCGAGGAACGCGCAGGTGCAGGTACAGCCCAGGAGGGGAGCAGCCTGCCGACTTGGCACATTGCAGCCACCACACTCCTTAGAGGCTGATCACCCTTTCCCAATGCCACCACAAGAGGTTTCCGACGGTACTGGCAAACATCCCCAAATATGTCCCAATAGAACAACAACAACAAAAAGCTGAAATTATAGAATGACAACCCTTTAGCCTTCTCCAGTAAATTCCATTGCAACTTGGGGACAATTGTTCAGATTTTTGCTATGGACTAAACAATGCATGTCTGCACCCCAATTTAAGATTGGTTTGCATATTCAATAGAGAACATGAACTAAAATACCTAATCCTATAGTAATCATTACATTCTAAAATGTACCCAGCTATATGTTAATTAAAATAAAATCTTCATAGCTCAGTTCACAGTCCTCCATTGTACAATATTATTTTCTGTTTTGACCTCACTCACTTTCTGCCATTTTTAAACTTGTCTCTTAAAAGTGGTTTGCTAAAATTAAATCGCAGTTTCCCAGACTCATTGATGATTTTGTCTAATCCACAGAGTACTTCTCACACAGGCTCTCTTATAATTTCCAGTAGCCTCAAACAAACACTTCCAGAAAGAATTATACTTCTGCCTGCCCATAAAAGAGATGCAGAGAAAGTTCCTGGAGATAACCCGTTCAGGCCCTCTAGAGTCCTCTTGCTAACCATGATCAGGCATAACTGTGCCCCTCTATCTACTGTTATTCAAGTAATAATGCCCCACTGCCATTCACAGCCCTTGTCACCACCCCGTCTGTCTATGAAGCTGATGGGCTTCTAGGCAGTTGATTGCTGCAAAATCCTGTTTTGTTTTGTTTTGTTTTGTTTTTACCAACTATTGGGGAAATATTTGATGGAAGGAAGGGAGGGAGAGAGGGAGGGAGGAAGGGAGGAAATTCACTTAGCAAAACCTGGAAGTGAATAACAAGCAGTAAGATCAAAATCCTGCTTTAAATAATTTCTTGTATTTGGTAGTCCTGGACTTTTAGTGTCCTCAAGAAGTATGTTTGGGTTGAGATATATAGATCAATGTGCAATACCTGAAACATTAAAATCCTTTGCCAGTCTCACTAAAGAAAGTAATGGGTCTTCTGACAAATCAGCCAAAGCTAAAAGCCCAACAGCTCACACAGTCTCTGCCATACAAGTGTGATTCAAGCCAGAAATGGCTATGTGTGTACAACTACGTTTTTAGGCCAGTACATGACACACAACGTATACTCAGTGTTTTGGGATAAAAGAAGAAAAACTGATTATATCTCATCATAACTAGTTCTTCCAATTCTCTCTCTCAGTGCTCAAAGACATCCCCTCCAAGGGCTGCCCCCTTCTGAGCCCCATCACTTCAATTTAGATCCTTAGAGCTCTGGCTGGATTTTCCCACGCACCATGCTTCGCCTTCTGATTGTCCTTCAGAGAATGCCTTCTGCACCACTGGTGCAGTCCTGTGGACCAAGGCATAGGCTGTGACCTAAGCCGGAGCAGCAGACTCTGATCTTTGGGGAACTTAGGACTCAGTCAGGTGAAATCACTGTTATGCTGCTCATGTCAGCTATCACAACCCATCCCAAGATCCTGAGGCAGTTTATTTCATGCTAGCTCTAGTGAGCTCGCCTTTGATCAAGCTATTGCTCTTATTAACAGGAGCTATTGTTTCCAACACCACCCTTAGGTTAGGGCCATGGGCTTATGAGACCCAGACCATCATGGATCTGGGTTTGATTCCTACCACTGATTCAAAGTGTAAATCCAGAAAGCTACTAAATTCTCTAAGCATGGATTTCATCTTTTGTATGTGGGACTATATGAATCGTTATTTCAGAGAGTTAACATGGCAGTGTCATAGAACAGAATGAAGTACCTAATACAGAGCCTGGCACATCACAACTCCTGAATAAATGTCAGCTGTAATTGATTTTAATCTTATAGGAAATTGGGAGCAAGACAAGAAAGTATTAAGAGGAAGATGTAAATTTTAGGAAGATCACTTTCAGTGGGTAGGTCAGGTGATTCGGTAACTATTGAAGAAATACAGATAAGAAATAACAAAGAAGCCAGATAAAGCCTAAGAGCTGGGAATGCATCATTGGAAACTGAAAATGGAGCTGTGAAGGAGGCAGAATTAACAGGACTTGGCGTCCAGGCAGACATGGGGACTGATGAACTGAGGAAATGGTGTTTGAGATGACTTCTGGGCATTTGGCTTAATATGAATAAAAAGCTTGGACCTCTCTTCATGAATCAAATCTTCCTGGTTTACAGCCATGAACTTCCCAGGCCTTGATCCCTGAAAGGCTTAGCAAACTTCAAATCCAAGACCATTATTTCCAGACCTTTTAGCTCTTAGGTTGTTGTTTTTTAATGCATTGTAACTTCTGCTGACTCAGCAGACAGACTAAAATAAAAAAACAACATCAAATGTTGGTGAGGACACGGAGTGACTTGTAGATATGTAAAAGGATACAGTCCCTTTGAACATGGGAAACTTTTTAGAAAGTTAAACATATGTCTACCCTATAACCTAGAAATCTCACTCCCAGATGTTAATCCAAGAGAAGCAAAATGTCCACAAAAATTCTGTGAAGGAATGTTCATAACAACTTTACCTATAATGGCACCAAACTAGAAACAGAGCAAGAGTCCATCAACCGAAAATGGATTAACTCTCTGTTGTTTAGTGTATTTATACAACAGAATATACTCTTCATCAATAAAAAATGAATAAATGAATGATTACGCCCTAAAATCTCTTTCATAAACAGCTGATCCACTGTTGAATCATAGAAGAAAGACTTCTTCATGAAATAATCCTTATACAAAGGGGTACTTACTGTGTCACTCCATCTGTGCAACATTCTCCAATAGGAAAAGCGAATCTGTGGGGGTAAAAACCACATCAGTGGTTGCCTGGGAGCGAGGAGCACAGGGATTTATTGGGAGAGGGCACAAGAAAACCTTCTGGTGTGATGGAAATGTTCTGTATAGTGATGGGGTATGAGTCACTTGGGTGTATCAATTATCAAAAATGATTGAGGTGGAGACTTAAGATCTCTGCATTTCAACTGTTTGTAGATTGCATCTTCATGAGAAAATTATCTGAAATAAGTCAAAACTCATCTGCAGTCTTGACACCTGCCTGCCATTCTGTGCCACCCCAGTGCCAGTCATGGCTTCAGTGACAGGCCTACAGCATACTGGTTTTTCTATCCTACCTCCCTCCAAAAAACCATGTGGACTTGCACAACTTCAGTTGAAGTAAAAGCTTACTTTTCTTGCTCTTATCGTATGTCCATACTTTTTTCAAAAAGTATTCCAAAAATAACAAGAGAAAAACACTCCATTAAAAGCTAGAAGAACTAACAGTTAAAAGTCACTGAAGAATTCACTTTCTGGGGTATGATATTCATTCAGTAACCTTGAAATGTGGAAGTATCCGGGCCCAGAAGAGACAGGTCACCCAGCTTACAGATGCCTCTGGCAAAGCCTGTCCAGTGTGAGATTCTGGCTACTTAATCACACAGGCATTACTCAGCAAAAGTCCTGGAAGAGTTTGAATAACTTCCCAAGGGTCTGCAGCTGTGGATTATGCCATCTATGACGAATTAGAGCTCTACTTAATTATGTGTTTTTTCGAAGTGCATTGAAAAGAAATGGCTTGAGATTATTTTTAGCTTATTTTATGGGAATGAAAATTAGACTTCTTTTTGACAAATCTCCAAGTTACTTCTTGAGCAAGTTGAATTTTGGTATAAGTTCTTTTTCCTTGATTCTGTGTAGCAATAATAGATATTAACAACAGTCACAGATTAGAAAATGAGGACCTCTTTCAATGAGGTATAAAACATTTAATGACTAAAAACTATAAGACCATTTGTTCTCTTATTAATAACTCAGACTCTTGTCCTGAGACTTGCCAATCGTGTTAGACATTCTCCCTCTTGGGATGATTCAAAGCCACATATAAACCACTGTTGGACCATGACATTGGTTCCTTGGAGTTGTGAGTCAGTCTTCAGGCCCAAATCAAAATTTATTAGAAACTCTTGAGATATGATGTTTGTTTCTCCCCTTTCAAATCATCTTTTCAACTCATGCATGATTTAATTTCAGACCCTCCAGCTGAAATGGTGAATCAACATTAACCAGACAACTCTGGACTGTGTTGCGCAACCGTTTCAATTTACCTTCCATATGGGCATCACTTTAAAAACAACCACCATGCTCATCAGCAGTTCTCATTTCCGAGAGCTGGTGAACAAACACATTATTTGCAAAGTATGTAGTCAGGAAACCTGATCCAACTCATTAACTGTATGACATCCCACTCTTTATTTAGACAGCTTACTGGCTATGGACTTTCGTACGGGATCTGTCATTTACATTTCCTGGTAATAAAACTTAATTGAAATTTCATTCCTGTACAAGCGAGATGACAGTTTAACAGATGGTGTGTAATTGTTAAGTCCACATATTTTATAATGGACGGTATCACACAATTTCACACAACTGCTATTCACTTAAATGCTGGGCTCATTTAAGGCATTCATTTCACATTAGAAACCTTATTGTTTAAGATGACTGTGAAACCTATCAGTAAAATTAATCAGTTAAAATTGAAAAAATGGAAGAGAATGGCATGATATATTTAACGTAATGAAACAGAAGGCCCTCGAACCAAGAATATTGTATCCAGCACGATTATCATTTAAATATGACGGAGGGATTAAACAATTTCAAGACAAAAGAAAGTTGAGAGAGTTTGCCTCCCATAAACCACCACTAAAAGATATCTTAAACAGACTGCTCTAGAGGGAAACACCCCTAAGGCTAAAAAGATGTCACCAGAGAAAATAAAATCATAGCAAAGAAAGCAGACCATCCAAATACTAACTAAAGGCAAAGAATAAAACACCTAATATATAAAGAAAGGAGGAGGAAGAACAGGAAGGGAGAGATAAAGAAACATCAGATGGCGTTCACAATAACTTAACAAGAAAGTTAAGTTAGATTGTCAGATAGTAAAGAAGCAACCCTTGAACCTTTGGTAACCACGAATCTAAAGCCAGCAATGGCAATAAGTACATATCTATCAATAATCACCCTAAATGTAAATGGACTGAATGCACCAATCAAAAGACACAGAGTAACAGAGTGGATAAAAAACCAAGACCCATCTACATGCTTCTTACAAGAGACTCACCTCAAACCCAAAGATATACACAGACTAAAAGTGAAGGGATGGAAAAAAATATTTCAAGCAAACAACAAAGAGAAAAAAGCAGGTGTTGCAGTACTTGTATCAGATAAAATAGACTTCAAAACGAAGAAAGTAGCAAGAGATAAAGACGGACATTACATAATGATAAAGGGGTCAGTCCAACAAGAAGATATAACCATTATAAATATATATACACCCAACACAGGAGCGTCACCATATGTGAAACAAATACTAACAGAAGTGAAGGAGGAAATAGACAGCAATGCAATTATTTTAGGAGACTTTAACACGCCACTCACTCCAAAGGACAGATCAACCAGACAGAAAATAAGTAAAGACACAGAGGCACTGAACAACACACTATAACAGATGGACCTAACAGACATCTACAGAAGTCTACACCCAAAAGCAACAGGGTACACATTCTTCTCAAGTGCACATGGAACATTTTCCAGAATAGACCACATACTAGGCCACAAAAAGAACCTCAGTAAATTCAAAAATATTGAAATCCTGCCAACCAACTTCTCAGATCACAAAAGTATAGAACTAGAAATAAATTTCAGAAAGAAATCAAAAAGGCTCACAAATACATGGAGACTTAACAACATTCTCCTAATGAATCAATGGGTTAACGACCAAATCAAAACAGAAATCAAAGAATATATGGAGACTAATGACAACAACAACACAAAGCCACAACTTCTGTGGGACGCAGCGAAGGCAGTTCTAAGAGGAAAGGATATTGCAATCCAGGCCTATTTAAAGAAGGAAGAACATTCCCAAATGAACAGTCTAAAAACACAATTATTGAAATTGGAAAAAGAAGAAAAATGAGGCCCAAAGTCACCAGAAGGAGGGACATAATAAAGATCAGAGAATAAATAAATAAAATTGAGAAGAATAAAACAATAGAAAAAAATCAATTAAACCAAAAGCTGGTTCTTTGAAAAAATAAACAAAATAGATAAACCCCTAGCCAGACTCATTAAGAGAAAAAGAGAATCCACACACATAAACAGAATCAGAAATGAAAAAGGAAAAATAATGACGGACCCCACAGAAATACAAAGAATTATAAGAGAATACTACGAGCATCTATATACTAACAAGCTCCAAAACCTAGAAGAAATGGACAACTTCTTAGAAAAATACAGCCTTCCAAGACTCACCAAGCAGGAAACTGAAAAATTAAACAGACCAATCACCAGCAACGAAATTGAATCGGTAATCAAAAAACTACCCAAGAACAAAAGCCCCGGACCTGATGGATTCACCTCTGAATTCTGCCAGACATATAGAGAAGAAATAACACCCATTCTCCTTAAAGTTTTCCAAAAAATAGAAGAGGAGGGAATACTTCCAAACTCTTTCTATGAGCCAGCATCACTCTAATACCAAAAACGGGCAAAGACCTCACTAAAAAAGAAAATTACAGACCAATATCCCTGATGAACGTAGATGCAAAAATACTCAACAAAATATTAGCAAACCGAATTCAAAAATACATCAAGAGGATCATGCACCATGATCAAGTGGGATTCATCCCAGGGATGCAAGGATGGTACAACATTCGAAAATCCATCAGCATCATCCATCACATCAATAAAAAGAAGAACAAAAACCACATGATCATCTCCATAGATGCTGAAAAAGCATTTGACAAAATTCAGCATCCATTTTTGATTAAAACTCTCAACAGAATGGGTATAGATGGCAAGTACCTCAACATCATAAAGGCTATATATGACAAACCCACAGCTAACATCATACTTAATAGCGAGAAGCTGAAAGCTTTTCATCTAAGATCGAGAACAAGACAGGGGTGCCCACTCTCTCCACTGTTATTCAACATAGTACTAGAGGTCCTAGCCATGGCAATCAGACAAAACAAAGACATACAAGGCATCCAGATTGGTAAAGAAGAAGTCAAATTGTCACTATTTGCAGATGATATGATACTGTATGTAAAAAACCCTAAAGACTCCACTCCAAAACTACTAGAACTAATATCTGAATTCAGCAAAGTTGCAGGATATAAAATTAACACACAGAAATCTGTTGCTTTCCTATACACTAATGATGAACTAACAGAAAGAGAAATCAGAAAAACAATTCCATTCACAATTGCACCTAAAAGAATAAAATACCTAGGAATAAACCTAACCAAGGAAGTGAAAGACCTATACTCTGAAAACTACAAGACACTCCTAGGAGAAATTAAGGAAGGCACTAACAAATGGAAATGCATCCCATGCTCTTGGCTAGGAAGAATCAATATTGTCAAAATGGCTATACTACCTAAAGCAATCTACAGATTCAATGCAATCCCTATCAAACTACCAACAGCTTTCTTCAATGAACTGGAACAAATAGTTCTAAAATTCATATGGAACAAAAAATACCCCGAATAGCCAAAGCAATCCTGAGAAGGAGGAATCAAACAGGGGGAATTATGCTCCCTGACTTCAAGCTCTACTACAAAGCCATAGTAATCAAGACAATTTGGTACTGGCACAAAAACAGACCCACAGACCAGTGGAACAGAATAGAAAATCCAAACATTAACCCAAACACCTACAGTCAATTAATATTTGATAAAGGAGCCCTGGATATACAATGGGGAGAGGACAGCCTCTTCAGCAGCTGGTGTTGGAAAAACTGGACAGCTACATGTAAGAGAATGAAACTGGACTACTGTCTAACCCCATACACGAAGGTAAACTCACGGTGGATCAAAGACCTGAATGTAAATCATGAAACCATAAAACTCTTAGAAAAAAACATAGGCAAAAATCTCTTGGACATAAACATGAGCGACTTC
>JAQQAC010023241.1:3429539-3460310 GCA_029783875.1 Phataginus tricuspis
TGAATGTAAGTCATGAAACCATAAAACTCTTAGAAAAAAACATAGGCAAAAATCTCTTGGACATAAACATGAGCGACTTCTTCATGAACATATCCCCCAGGGCAAGGGAAACAAAAGCAAAAATGAACAAATGGGACTATATCAAGTTGAAAAGCTTCTGTACAGCAAAGGACACCATCAGTAGAACAAAAAGACATCCTACAATATGGGAAAATATATTCATAAATGATGTATCTGATAAGGGGTTGACATCCAAAATATACAAAGACATCATGCACCTTAACAAACAAAAAGCAAATAACCCAATTAAGAAATGGGCACAGGACATGAATAGACACTTCTCTAAAGAAGAAATTCAGATGGCCAACAGGCACATGAAAAAATGCTCCACATCGCTAATCATCAGAGAAATGCAGATTAAAACCACAATGAGATATCACCTCACACCAGTGAGGATGGCCAACATCCAAAACACAAACAATAACAAATGTTGGCGAGGATGTGGAGAGAGGGGAACCCTCCTACACTGCTGGTGGGAATGCAAATTAGTTCAACCATTGTGGAAAGCAGTATGGAGGGTCCTCAAAAAACTCAAAATAGAAATACCATTTGACCCAGGAATCCCACTCCTAGGAATTTACCCCAAGAATGCAGAAGCCCAGTTTCAAAAAGACAGATGCACCCCTATGTTTATTGCAGCACTATTTACAATAGCCAAGAAATGGAAGCAACCTAAGTGCCCATCAGTAGATGAATGGATTAAGAAGATGTGGTACATATACACAATGGAATATTATTCAGCCATAAGAAGAAAACAAATCCTACCATTTGCAACAACATGGATGGAGCTAGAGGGTATTATGCTCAGTGAAATAAGCCAGGCCGAAAAAGACAAGTACCAAATGATCTCACTCATATGTGGAGTATAAGAACAAAGAAAAAAAACTGAAGGAACAAAACAGCAGCAGACTCACAGAACCCAAGAATGGACTAATAGTTACCAAAGGGAAAGGGACTGGGGAAGAAGGGCGGGAAGGGAGGGATAAGAGGGTAAAAGGGGCATTACGATTAGCAGACATAAGGTGGGGGGGCGCAGAGGGGGCTGTACAGCTCAGAGAAGACAAGTAGTGATTCTCATCTCACTACACTGATGGACAGTGACTGTAATGGGGTTGGTGGGGGGGACCTGATGAAGGGGGTAGTTTAATCATCACAATATTGCTCATGTAATTGTAGGTTAATGATACTAAAATAAAATAAATTGTAAAAAAAAATTGAAAAAAATGATTAAAACAGTTCAACTGAAACTAAGGAACAATTAATGATTAAAACCTGAGCTATGTTCTTGAGGAGAGAGAATATTTGTACAGAAATATCAAAATTCATGTGTATAAGACAGGAACTGACATATGAGGACAGAGTATTTACTGAATATATCATATTTAACAAGTTATCTGTCTCTGAATTTCAATATTTCATTGATCATTTCAAAATCTTCCTTATGTTCTTTAATCTTGATTTTGAATCCACTCTGATTTCAGCACTCTGTACTCAGAAGGTCCAGAATCCTCACCGCTAAGATTGGGGTGGGAAGGGGTTTGCAGGAAGGAATCCATCAGAGATATTGAATATGTACAGAGGAATTCCAAATCTCTTATAACCAAAGTGTCTTTCTACCCCATGTGTTATAGTCAGTGTAACTTGATTAGTTATCATCAAGCTAATTTTAGTTGTTAACGCCATGTTTCAGAGAGCATCTTAAAGGAAGCTTGCAACAGAATTTGAAAGTACAGTAAATTAGTTTAGCTTGAAAAGCTGATATGTTTCTACCTTGTTGAGGTGAGATCTTCAACTTGCCTTCTCTACCTCTACCCCTAAAAATTTCATTTACCTACTGCTCACACTTTTCCTCTTTCCACCCAAAACATGTTCTCAGAAAAAGTTTCAATAAACCCATTCACCCCGATATATATGATGACTAGTAAGACTCAAACTGATGATTTCTCCAGGGGTATCTATGCTTTAGCCAGAGTCCATACTTTTCTGAAACAAGAATCTCTAATTATGAAATACTGGGCATTGATAAGGGAGGTCCTGGAGTCGCTGAAACTGTACCATCCCCGGTGGCTTTCTTTATATATTCCTTCATCTTACCCAGCACTCCACACTTAAGAGACAGACCACAAAAGTAAGGAGGCGTGCCATTATGCTTTTCTTAGAGGGAATGAGAAAAATAAATAAATGGAAAAGGGAAGAAAAGTGAAGGGTCTACAGAAGGTGTGCAATGTCTACACCAGAATTTTTGGAGAAATGAGATTCCAAATGACCAAAAGAAAGGAGAGGCATACCAGGAAATTATCTCAAAATATTTTCTACCTTTCATAAGAAATTGCTGTGTGCCAGAATATGCCCTAGATACCCCTACAGCATTCATCTATTTGATCAGAATGGTAGTGAATGAGGAAGTCTAGTGGTTCCACTTTCATTTTCTGCCTGGATTCGAATTGCCATTTACTTCCTCAGAGGGAAGGAGACCACGCTAGTTTTCATCATATTATGTCCCCAGCACTTAGCATAATGCCTGGCACGGAGCAGGTATTCAATAAAGTTAAATAAATACATGACTAAATGAGTGAATGGTTTAACCGTTACCAAAGAATTATAGTCCAATAAAACTATCTCAAAAGAAATCGTTTCTGTTATTTTAAATCTATATTTCAGAATGTATTTTAGGCTTTTAAATCTTCTTATTAAAGTGATTGTTATTGTAAATGATTTAGGAAATTGAGCTAAATCTGTTCTAACACAGATATAGGTTGAGGCATTCAACAATTATAAAAAACATTTCTAACTGGAAAGTCTGTAAAATTTCCATACTAACAGATACTTTGTCTGGAATCTGACAGAATTTAAGCACACGCACAGCCCATCGCTGGCCTTCCCATCTCCAGATGAGTTATAAACTGCAGGTTACAGGGTAAAGGGGATTATTTAACTATATGAGCAAACAACCAGGTTATAATCTTTCTGAACATTTGACATGTACCAGATGCCGTACTAGAATCTATGGATACATGGTAGGCATGAAAAAGACCCTGGTAGTAAGAATTTCAAAGTTGAGAAAATCTTGAAAACTTTTAAATTCAGAAAACAGAGACCACATTTTTTAATTTTTTTTCAACTGTATACCTTTAAAATTAGAGAGGTAGATTGGATGAAATTCTAAAGTGGTTATTATTTCTGCTTTACACAATTGCCTTTTAAATAAATGAAAAAAATGAGGGAAAAAGCCATTTATATTTACTACATACTAGCATTTTAAGCTCTTTCCTTTGTGTTCGTACAAGTTTCTCTCTGTAGTCATTTTCCTTCCTCCCAGAAAACTTCCTTTAATACTTGTCTAGTACAAAAAAAAGAAATTCTGAAGTTGTTTTCAGGTATGACATATAAAAAACAAATTTGGGGGAATGAGATAAGTAGTAATGGCCAAGTAAGAACATCAGAAAATCTACTCCTCTATCAAAACAATACGAACGCTGGAAAAATGTCACACCAACTTTTTTTTATTACAATTTTTTTATTAAGGTATTATTGATATACACTCTTATGAAGGTTTTACAAGAAAAACAATGTGGTTACTACATTCACCCATATTACCGAGTCCCCCCATACCCCATAGCAGTCACTGTGCATCAGTGTAGTAAGATGCCACAGAGTCACTACTTGTCTTCTCTGTGCTACACTGTCTTCCCCATGACCCCCACACCATGTGTACTAAACATAATATCCCTCAATCCCTTTGCCCCTCTCTCCCCACCCGCCCTCCCACACCAACCTCCCCTTTGGTAACTGCTAGTTCCTTCTTGGAATTTGTCACACCGACTTTTTGACTTTGAAAATTAATTGGAGGTTTGCAATACTATGAAGAGCATCTAGTCAAGAAAAATGACTGAATTTCTGTAAAAACTGTAAGCTTTATTGTGGTCTAACTTGCACTTTTCCCAAAACCCTTTCCCCAGCTTCATGTAGCCTTAAAAGCCAAGAGATACTCAGTCAAGATACCCATGAACACTAGTGGCTTACAAGCCAGGAAAGGCAACGGTGAGTTCCTAAGTTAAGACAAATAGAAAATCTAAATAGATCTAAAAGAAATAAAGGTATTGGGTTAGTATGAAAAAAAATTCCAAAAAGAAAAGCCTAGGCCCAGGAGGCTTCAGGTGGTAAATATTAACAAACCTTCAGAAAAGAATTAACACCAATCCTTCACAAACTTGTCCAGATATTATGAGAGCAAGGAACACTTCTCGAGTCATTCTATGAGGTCAGTATTAGTCTGAAAACAATACCAACAGAAACATTATAAGAAAACTACAAATCAATTTTTCTTACAAATATAGGTGAAAAAACCTCTCCACATAATACAAGAAACAAAATCCAACTACATATAAATGATTAAACACTATAACTAAATAGAGTTTATGCCAGGAATGCAAGACTGGTTCAACACACAGAAATCAATCAACATAATAATACATGACATTAATAAAATAAAAGGCAATAACTACACAATCATCTCAATAGAGACAGAAAAAGCACTTGACAAGGTCCCATGATTTTCATGCTGAAAACACTCAAGAAATTAGGAATAGAAAGGAATATCCTCAACTTAATAGAGGATATCCATGAAAATTGCAGCTAGCATTATTCTAAGTGCTGAAACATCGTTTTCTTCCAAAAATTAGGAAGAAGACAAAGATGTCTCCTCTTGCCATTACTCTTTAACATTATTGTGGACGATGCATGCAGGATAATTAGGCAAGAAAATGACATAAAAGACATCCAGGTTATACAGGAAAATGTAAAACCATCTCTATTTGCAGATGGCAAGGTCATATATATAGAAAATCCTAAGGAATTAAAAAAATACTATTATAACTAGGAAATGAGATCAGCAGGGATGTCTAATATATAATCAATATACCAAACTCAGTTGTATTTCCATATACTATCAAGGAACAATCCAGAAATTATACCGAGGAAACAATTCCATTTACAATAACATCAGAAGGAATAAAATGTTTTGGGATAACTTTTAGAAATGAAGTATAAGAATTGTAAAAAACTGAAGAGTAAATATCACTGAAAGAAATTAAGGAAGGTCTAAATAAATGGAAAGGCATCCTATGTTGATGGCTTGGAAGACTTGATATTAAGATTGCTCTGTTCTCCAAATTTATCTAGAAATTCAAGAAATCTCTAAAAAAAATCCATGTGACTTGTTTGCATAAATTGACAAGGTGATTTTAAATTTCATACAAAAATATGAGGGACCCAGAATAGCCAGAGCACTCTTGAAAAAGAACGAAGTTGGGAGACACATTTCCCACTTTCAAACTCACTACAAAACTGCAATAATCAAGATGGTATGTTAATTACCTAAGGATAGACATATAGACCAGTGAACTAGAACTGAGAATCCAGAAAGAAAGACTTATTTACGTTCAATTGATTTTTGACAATAGTACCATAAAAATTCAATGGGAAAAAAGCAGTCTTTCAACAAGTGGTGCTGGGACAACTGGATATTCACATGTGAAAGAATGAAGTGATACTGCTTCTTTATATCATGCACACATAAAGAAAGCTCAGAATGGATCATAGACATAAAGGGAAGGGCTAAAACTGTGAAACTCTTAGAAGAAAACATGCCTCCATTTTCAGGTTATCAGACTGGGTAGTAGTTTCTTAAATATGACACCAAAGGCATAAGCTACAAAAAAAATAGGTTGTATTTATCAAAATCAAAAGCTTTTGTGTTTCAAAGTATATCATTAGGAAAGTGAAGAGCCAGTTGACAGAGTGAGTGCAAAATTTGCAAATCACATATTTTGTAAGGGAATTTTATATCCAGAATATATAATGAACACTTATAATTCAACAATAAAAGACAGCCAACCCAATTTAAAAATAGGCAAAGGGTTTGAATAAACATTTCTCCAAAGAAGATACACCAGTAATGATCAATAAGCACATAAACATATCTTAAACACCATTAATCATCAGGGAAATTCAAATCAAAATCACAGTGATAGCACTTCATGCCCTCTACAATGACTATAATCAAAAAGAGGGACAATGACAAATGTTAAGAATATGGAAAAATTGGAACCCTCATATGCTACTGGTGGGATTATAAAATGTTGCAGCCACTTTAGAAACAATTTGACAATTCCTCAAAAAAGTTAAAAAGTTAAACAGAATTATCATATGACCCAGCAACTCCACTCCTAGTTATATACCCAAGAGAAATGAAAATGTATGTCCACGCACATAGTTGTATATTCATAGCAACATTATTCATCATAGCCAACAAGTGGAAACAACTCAGATATTGATCAATTGAAGAAGAAATAAAAGGTAGTATATCCTTGCAATGAGATATATTCAAACATAACAAGAAACAAAGTACTGATATATGCTGCAACATAGATGAATCTTGAAAATTTATTTTGAGTGAAAGATTTCAGTCATAAAAAAACCATATATTATATGATGTCATTTATATGAAATGTCCAGAATATGCAATATAGTAACAGAAAGTAGATTAGTGGTTGCCTAGGACCGAGGGAGGGGCAAAGCAGAGTGACTGCTATTTGGAGTTTAAAAATATTCTGCAATTAGATAATGCTGATGGCTGTGTAACTGTGAACATGCTAAAACTCTATTATACACTTTATGGTTTTTCAACAGTTATATACATTAAATCCTCACCTTCACTAGGGTAGTCACTATCTGTCAATATAGAAAGATGTTTCAGAACTACTGACTATATTCTCTATGCTGTACTTTCATCCCTGTGACTAATTTATATTATGAGTGAGATTGTGTGCCTCTTTATCCCATTCACCTTTTTCACCCACTCACCCCAACCCCTCCCCCATGGTAATCACCAGTGACTTCTCAGTGTCTATGAGTCTACTGCTGTTTTGTTCATTTTGTTTTGTTTTGTTTTTAGATTCTACATGTAAGTGAAATCATATGGCATTTGTCTTTCTCCACCTGACTTATTTCGTGTAGCATAACATCTATGTTGTCACAAATGGCAGGATTTCTTTCCTTTTTGTGGCTGAATAATATTCCATTGTGTATATGTACCACAACTTCTTTATCCACTCATCTATTGGTAGAAACTTTGGTTGCTTCTGTATATTGGCTATTGTAAACAATGCAGCAATAAACATAGCTGTGCATGTATCTTTTCAAATCAGATATTTTTTTTCTTCAGATAAATTCCTAGAAGTGGAGTTACTGGGTCTTATGGTATTTCCATTTATGGTTTTTTTGAGGAACCTCCATACTGCTTCCCATAGTGGCAGAACCAATTTACATGCCCACAGCATTGCAGGAGGATTCCCTTTACTACACATACTTGTCAACACTTGTTATTTCTTTTCTTTTGTATAGTGGCCATTCTGACTGGTGTGAGGTGATATCTCATTGTGGTTTTGATTTGCATTTTCCTGATGATTTAATGATGTGGAGCATCTGTTCATGTGTCTGTTGGCCATCTGTATTTCTTCTTTGTTAAAAAGTCTATCCAGGTCTTCTGCCATTTTTTAATCAGGTTATTTGGGTTTTCTTGATGTTGAGTCATATGAGTACTTTATATATTTTGGATGTTAACCTCTTATAGGATAAATCATTTACAAATATATTCTCCCATACTGCAGGTTGCCTTCTCATTTTGTTGATGGTGTTCTTTACTGTACAAAAGCGTTTTAGTTGGATATAGTCCCACTTGTTCATTTTTCATTTTATTTCCCTTTCTTGGAGAGACATGTCCAGAACAAAAATTGCTCATGCTTATGTTCAAGAGATTTTTGCCTATGTTTTCTTCTAAGAGCTTTATGGTTTGATGTCTTATGTTTAAGTCTTTAATCCATTTCAAGTTTACTTTTGGGTATGGAATTAGACAGTAATCCAGTTTCATTCTCTTGCATGTAGCTGTCCAGTTTTTCCAACACCAGTTGAAGAGACTGTCTTTTCCCCACTGTATATTCATGGTTCCTTTATCACATATTAATTGACCATATATGCATGGTTTATATCTGGGCTCTCTATTTTGTTCCATTGATCTATGGGTCTGTTCTTGTGCCAGTACACTTTAAAGGGTTGAATTTCATCATATATGAATTATATCATTTTTACAAGTATCCATAAAAAAGAAAAGATTCGGCCAGCCAACTGCAGTATGTAGAAAAGTCTATAAAACTAAGGACCAGTTTCTTTGTCAAATGAACAGTAATTAAAAAACAAGGGGAGGGAAAACAGTTACATATTACCCAAATGCAATGCTGGATTTCCTTTGCCCTTTATTCAAACAAACCAACTGTTAATCAGGGAAACTTGAACACTGACTCACTATTGCATGATATTAAGAAATTTTTGTTAATTCTTTAGGTGTCATAATCACATTATGGTTATGCTTAAAAAAGTGTTCTTATCTCTAGGGGTATGTAGTGATATATTTATGGATGAAATGATATGATGTCTAGGATTTGCTTTTAAATTATCCAGTTGGGGAAAATGGAACGTTATTGGTAAAAAGATTGGCTATATATCAATTATGTCAAAGCTGGATGATGGGTATGAGGGATAATTATACAATTTTCCATTTTCATGTATGTTTAAAATTTTCATAATAAAAGTAAAAAAAGAAAATAACAATAATATATCTTCCTCTGCAGAATTACCCACTTTATCATGACAAGAAATACATGGGCCATGCTCTCTTAGACCTTACATTTTAGTATGGAGAAACACAGGATAAACAAATAAACACAAAAACTAAAAGAATTATTGCCTTTGGTCATTGTTTAGGAAGACATCAATAGGATAAGTAATATAAAATTTATAGGGAAGGCACTTTATATAACATGGCCATGGATAGCCTCTTGAAGGAGGTTCCATTTAAGCTAAGACATGAAGTATTAAGATGCTGTATTCATTGAAAGGAGCTGGAGGGTAGGCGGAGGCTAGGGTGAATACATTCCGTTTACCCTGTGTGCCTTATGAATGTTCCAATCTATGTGTGTTACGACATTAAGCCTTCACCGGAGAAGTGAACAAAGCAGAGGGCGTAAGATGATGCTGGCAAGGAGAGGGACACAAGATTATATCAGAAAGGGGCAGATTCTGCAGAAACTCAAAAGCCCATATAAAAAGTCTAGATATTATTTCAAGTACAGTGAAGTCACTGAGAAGTCTGAGGAAGCAAAGTGATTCATTCATTCATCTGTGTATTCATTTAACAAATATTCTTCAGCCTCCTTTCTACTTCTGTATTTACATTTTTAACAGTTCACTAAGGCTACTGTTCAGAGATTGAATTATAGAGAGAAAAAATAAAAGGAAACATTAACAAAAATCCTCATAAATCATTTTGGCCCCCATGACTTTAAAACAAAAGCACTAAGAACAATAACTATAAAACAAAATTTCTGAAGACAGTTTTCATGTGTGTTCAGTTGAAAGAACACAAGAGAAAAACTGAATTAACCTACTTGTTATGGCCAAAAAGGAAGTCACAATGAAAATTAGAAAATATTCAAATGAAAGAGAATAAAAACACAATGTATCAAATTTATGGGATGTAGCTACAGTAGGATTTACAAGGAAATTTATAGCACTGATGCTTATTTTAGTAAAGCAGAAAAGTCTACAGTTATTTAAGCCTCTACATTAGAAATTAGAAAAAGAAGAGAAAATTTAACCCAAAGTAAACAAAAAGAATAATATTATAAATCAATTATGAGTGAAAATAGAAAATAATAGAGTAAATGAAAAAGCTGTGTTGAAAATTAGTATTTATCATTGTATCTTTATTCTTTTTCCCCCCTTTTTTCTTTCTGCATGCTTTTGAAATAGAAGCATAATCATTTTTATTCCATTTTTCTCTTACTATTTATGCCCCTTAAAAATATTTTTAGTGATTGCCCTAGGGTTCCCAATATACATCATGAATTAATCACAGCCCACCTTTAAATTATATTTAATTTTAATTTTATTTTTTCACATGTAACCTTGTAACTATGTGGTTTCAATTCCTCTCTTCTGTCATTTCTACTGTTGTCATACATTTTTCACTTGCATATCCTACAAATACACAATACATTGCCTCTGTTTTTACTTTAAACAGCACTCTTCATTTCTCTGTATAGGTCTAAGTTTCTGCCTGGTAACATATTTCTTCTGCCTGAAGACATTCCTTTAATATTTCTTGCAGAGACAGTATGCTGCTAATGAATTTTTTCAGGTTTTGTTTGTCTGTCTGAAAACATCTTTATTTTTTTCTACTAGATACTTCTTTCTGCATTGACAAGCTTTCCTTTCAGTACTTTGAAATGCCATTCCATTGCCTTCTTTCTTGGATATTTTCTTATGACATGTTAACTATCATTCTTGTCTTTGTTCCTCTGATGTCTATAATATGACTTTACTTTCTTTGGCGGCCTCCAAGATTTTCTCTTTTTGTTTTTTGGCAACTTGAATATGTCATGTCCAGCTGTACATGTGTGCATGCATGTGTACATACACATGTTGTATTTATACTGCTTGATTTTCCTAAGCTTCTTGGATCTGATATTCAGTATCTTTCATTTGACTTGGAAAATTCTCAGCCATACTCTCACATGTTTTCTCTTCCACAGATTCCAATTTGTATTAGACTGTTCAATATTGTCCTACAGATCTTGGATGTACCATTTTTTAAACTCTTTCTCTCTATTTTCTTTTAATATGTGAAAGTGCATTTATTTTTCACTTTCATTGGACTGATAATAAGGTAGGGAATAAAATTTTATATGGGAAAAATTTTCCCTCAGAATTTTGTGAAGAATGTTCCAATGTCTTTTAGCTTCTACTATCATTAGCAAGAAGATTGATTGCCTTTCTGTTTTATTTTTTATGTGAAAATATTAGCTATGAGTATTTTTTTATCAGAAGCTTACAGAATTTGACCTCTTACCTCATTATTCTGATATCCAATGATGTATTGTCTTCTAATCTATTTTTTCTTTTTTTTAATTAAGTTATCATTGATAAACACTCCTATGAAGGTTTCACAAGAAAAACAATGTGGTTATTACATTCACCCTTATTATTGAGTCCCCCCATACCCCATTGCAGTCACTGTCCATCAATGTAGTAAGATGCCACAGAGTCCCTATTTGTCTTCTCTGAGATACACTGTCTTCCCCATGACTCCACACACACCATGTGCACCAATAATGATACTCCACAATCTCCTTCTCGCTCCCTCCGCACCTGCCCTCCCAGACACCCCCACTCTGGTAACCACTAGGCCTTTCTTGAAGTCTGTGAGTCTTCTGCTATTTTGTTCCTTCAGTTTTGTTTTACTGTTATACTCCACAAATAAGGGGAATCATTTGGTATTTGTCTTTCTCTGCCTGACTTATTTTACTGAGCATAATACCCTCTAGCTCCATCCATGTTGTCACAAATGGTAGGATTTGTTTCTTTCTTATGGCTGAATAGTATTCCATTGTGTATATGTACCACCTCTTCTTTATCCATTCATCTACTGATGGACAATTAGGTTGCTTCCATATCTTGGCTATTGTAAAAAGTGCTGAAATAAATATAATGGTGCACATGTCATTTTGAATCTGAGAAGTTGTTTTCTTTGGGTAAATTTCTAGGAGTGGAGTTCTCGTGTCATATGGTATTTCTGTTTTTAGTTTTTTGAGGAGCCTAAATATTGCTTTCCACAATGGCTGAACTAGCTTACATTCTCACCCACAGTGTAGGAGGGTTCCCCTCTCCGCATCCTTGCCAGCATTTGTTGTTCATAGTCTTTTTGATACTGGCCATCCTAACTGGTGTGAGGTGATATCTCACTGTGGTTTTTGTTTGCATTTTCCTGATAATTAGTGATATGAAGCATCTTTTCATGTGCCTGTTGGCCATCTGAATTTCTTCTTTGGAGAAGTGTCTGTTCAGATCCTCTGCCCATTTTTCAATTGGGTTATTTGCTTTTGGGGTGTTGAGGCATGTGAGTTCTTTACATACTTTGGATGTTAACCCTTTGTCAGGTATATCATTTACAAATATATTCTCCCATTCTGTAGGATGCCTTTTTGTTCTGCTGATGGTGTCCTTTGCTGTACAGAAGCTTTTTAGCATGATGTAGTCCCATTTGTTCTTTTTTCATTTTGTTTCCCTTGCCGAGGGGATGCGTTCAGAAAAAGTTGCTCATGCTTATATTCAAGAGATTTTTGCCTATATTTTCTTCTAAGAGTTTTATGGTTTCATGACTTACATTCAGGTCTTTGATCCATTTTGAGTTTACTTTTGTGTATGGGGTTAGACAATAATCCAGTTTCATTCTCTTGCATGTAGCTGTCCAGTTTTGCCAACACCAGCTGTTGAAGAGGCTATTTCCCCATTGTATATCCATGGCTCCTTTATTGTATATTAACTGACCATATATACTTGGGTTTATATCGGGGCTCTCTAGTCTGTTCCATTGGTCTATGGGTCTGTTCTTGTGCCAGTAGCAAATTATCTTGATTACTGTGGCTTTGTAGTAGATCTTGAAATTGGGGAAAGTAATCCCTCCAGCTTTATTCTTCCTTCTCAGGATTGCTTTGGCTATTCGGGATCTTTTGTGGGTCTATATGAATTTTAGAACTATTTGCTCTAGTTCACTGAAGAATGCTGTTGGTATTTTGATAGAGATTGCACTGAATCCGTAGATTGCTTTAGGCAGGATGGCCACTTTGCACGGGATGTGTTTCCATTTATTGGTATCTTCTTTAATTTCTTTCATGAGTGTCTTGTAGTTTTCAGAGCATAGGTCTTTCACTTCCTTGGTTAGGTTTATTCCTAGGTATTTTATTCTTTTTGATGCAATTGTGAATGGAATTGTTTTCCTGATTTTCTTTCTGTTAGTTCATCATTAGTGTATAAGAATGCAACAGATTTCTGTTTATTAATTTTGTATCCTGCCACTTTGCTGAATTCAGATATTAGATCTAGTAGTTTTGGAGTGGATTCTTCAGGGTTTTTTATGTACGATATCATGTCATCTGCAAACAGGGACAGTTTAACTTCTTCCTTGCCAATCTGGATGCCTTTTATTTCTCTGTGTTGTCTGATTGCCATGGCTAGGACCTCCAGAACTATGTTGAATAAAAGTGGGGAGAGTGGGCATCCTCGTCTTGTTCCTGATCTTAAGGAAACTCTTTCTCTTTTAATTGGTATGATTTCTACTGGCCTACCTTTAAAAACACTGACTGTTTCCTTGTTTGTGTCAAATTTACTGATGACCCATCTAAGACTTTCTTCATCTGTTACTCCATTTTTTATTTCCAAAATTTTCATGTAATACTTTCTTATAGTTTCCATCACTCTGCTTCAGTTTCCCCATCTCATCATGCATGTTGTTCACTCTATTAATTATCACATTAACCAATGTTATTTTTAAATTCTGTCTGATAGTCCTACATCAGGTGAATTTCTAAGTCTGGTTGTGTTGGTTGATTTGCCTCTTGACAACGAATTATTTTTCTTTGCCTTTTCACTGTCTTATAACTTTTGGTTGAAAAGCAGACATCATCTATACAGGAGTAGACACTGAGATAAATAATATTTATGCCCAGAAGTGGGCATGCTTCATTTTATGCTAGGCCTTTACAATGGAGATTGAGACAATCTAATCAGTTTTTGAGCTGAATTTTGACTTTGTTGTTATGATTACTGTAAGTACACCATAGATATTATCTCCTACTATTATCTTATGTTTAGGGTGGGTCTGGGGTTGCTGTAAGGTTTTTCTCAAAGTTCCTCTTCTACTCTCATCTTTAGACTTTCTCTGTGCATGTGAATCTCAGAGAGGGTCTCACTCCCTGCTATTACTCCTCCCTCAGTAGTAGATTGCTGTTACTTTCTAGGCTAGTCATGAGTCGTGTGTGTGTGGTGGGGGGGTGGGGATGATTCTCCGTTGTCCTGGTTCATCTTCAGTCTCAGGTAGGCCCTGTGACATCTCAATGGTGAAGAAGTCTAATGATTTGGGCCTCTTTCCTATGGCAGCCAAACTTGGTCTTGTATGTTTGGGATATCTATACGGGAGTTTTCTGTACCATTTCCAGTGGTGGAGATTTCTAATGATCTGAGTCTATGACGGTATCCTCCCTCTTCCCCAAGCGTAAAGGGTTTTGTCCTTTCTCTTTCTTCCAGCTGAGATGGGACTTCATCTCTATGCTGGGGACAAAACTGTCTGTTATCTTTCCCCAGTAGCCTAAATCTTTTGTTCCCTAGGGGAAATAGGGGAGAAGGATCTGGGGGAAAGGGCTTGTCATGCTTTTCCTAGAATGGTGGCTGCTTCCCTCCTCCCAAGTCTACACTACTGAGGGAAACATTCTCCAGTCTCCTGCTCTGCCCTGAATCTTTCTTGTGAGTAGAAAGGTCCACGAATGGACAGGAGCCCCTCTTGTATCTGTGACTCCTGGGGATTCTGTACTCTATGCTAGCCTATAGTCAACCCTCAGCAATCCATTTGAAATGTTAGCTGAAACCTTTTTAACCATCTTTTAATCTATGGCAGGTGCACCTTCCTGTCACACAGGCATGCCAGGGCTCATGACCTCTTGCTCCTTGGAAGTGCCTTTCTTTAGGTTTCTGACAGTTTGTTTCCTGTGACTTCAGTTTTCTGATAGATTCAAGAAAGCTAATGATCTGTAGGTTATCTGACTTCTTGTTTAGAACAAGGGCAGCTCCCTTTCCAGCTTTCTACATCCTCAGTAGAAGCCAGAAGCCCATTTACATTTTTATAAGCCTCCTCAAATCCTTTTGGAATAATATGTGATATGAATATATAGGTAAACAAAATAATATGGCCATCAAATATACACAAACATAGGGTGCTTTAATGTGTTTGAAAATAACAGAAAATAGAGGCCATATTCTAAAAATATTATTAAGTATGAACAAAATGTAGTAAAAGATACTATGAAAGACAGCTAAAAATAAACTTATTAAAAGTTAAGCTTATTATAACTCTTAATTTTAAAATGTATAAAGCTACATATTTCTAGAGTATAGACTTTCCTATCAGTATGCATAAAATGACAATTACCAGTCAGGAATTGCAACCTTAGGCTAAGCAATCTGCCCAAAACCCAATCCTAGGGCTACAGATTGGAGGGCATAAACAGATCTATCTAGATATACCACCTTTTCTCTCCAGTTCTCTGGCCTCTGAAACTCAAGGATAAGTCATAATTAATTTCCTTTAAATTGCTTCATATTACTTTTCAACTATTCTGAGTGTGAAAATGGAACAAAGGGCTAATACATATTCAATGTCTGCAAGAGACCACTGTTTCTCAAACTTCAGTGTGTATCAGAATCACATGGGAATCTTGGTAAAAATATAAGGAAACTTATCCTACGTTAATGTATGTGGGCTTCTGCATTCTATGTTAATTTCTAGGTGATTATGGTACGTACATATTAAAGTTTGAGAACCACTGTGTTAGACACTTAATGTACATTATCTCATTTAATCCTTTATTCTACTAATGTAAATGGTGGTATATTTATTATACAGGTAAGAAACTGAGGCTCAGAGTGACTTAGTAGCCAACCCAATGTCACAATGTCACAAAGAAAGTAAGCGGCATACCCGGTAGTAAAACTCAAGCATGTCTGCCTCTAAACTGATGCTCTTTGGAGCTCTGTCACACAAAGAATTTTCTTCTTTTCAAGAAGGGTGGTAAAGTACAGTCTATCTCCACCGAACCTGTAAAGCATGCCAACACTTGTTTTCCAAGACTTACAATTATTTTGTTTTGCTTTTTAAAAAAAATACACAGTGGATTAAAAAGTTCTTCTTTCCTAGAGGATCCATTCATTGAAACCCCACTGCATTGCCATCCACATGTCTCAAAGAAAGCTGAAGAATTTTCAGAAACACATAATTAAGACCCAGAGGGGAAGCCAAGATTGAAAAAGAGCTTCTCCTCTTTTTCAGAGTCACTGCCAGTAAAGCTTCACAAGGGAATGTACTGAAACAAATGAGGTATGAACATAGGTGGTTTCTTAAAAAACTGCAAGGAAGGAAGAAGTGTAAAAGGCTACCTGTGAGTATAAACGACATCAATTAAGGACAAGAAAGGGAAAGAAGGTATTACTGTCAGACAGAGAGCTAAGGGGTACTAAGATGTCCTTTTACTGTTGTGTCAAGACAGAGATGACTACCTCAGAGGATCTTTCCAAACCTATTCAGAAATGGAGAATTAGATCAACAGACCTATTAAGAAGCCAAGGCAGCAAAATGATTTTCTATCTACCAGTGGGAAGAGCAGCAGAAAACTAGAACAGTTTATGAACACATTTATCCAAGATATTTGGACTATAAGGAATTGTAAAACATTGTGAGAAGAAATTGTCATTGAGAAAAAAATCTGGAAAATGAAAACCTTGGTGTGATTAATGTTTAACCTTCAAATTCAGTTCAACTCTGTGCTTGCTTAGGCTTACAATATGTTTTCTGCCATAAATAAAAAATAAAAACTTTTTCTTCAGGGATTTCTGAAGTATGCTAGCATGATACTGAGTTATCAAAGCAATCCATTGGGTTTTTAACCCAGGTTCCACACCTAGAGTCCTAGTAAATTTCCTAAGAATGTTTTGAGTTCTGTGTTTTGAAGTCCATGGGTACAACAAAGGTCCTGGCAAGTTTCAATGGACAATCGCTGTTTGTCTGGTGTTACAATACTTTTATTCCACTTGACCCACTGCATCCCCATGGTCTGACCAATGGATGATTGGATGCTGGGATTTTCCCACTTTAAGAAAAGCTCTCCTTCCATGACCTTCACTACATTCTTCATGAATGTATCCTGCTAATTGTGTCCGATATGATCACAGTTAATTGATTATTTACCTACAGATTTAGTGTTTTCAAACTGCAGGTTGTAACCCATTAACATCGGCCAGTCATGAAATTAACTCAGTGTATCCCAACCAGCATTAAAAAAAAAAATGAATACAAAATATAATTTCAAACCACATCATACTTATTGTTTTGTACCTTGTTTTGTGACAGACACATGCGTGTGAGTGCGTGTATGTGTGTACTGAGTCACAACACAGCACATATTTTTCTTTTGAACAAAATGTTTGAAGCCCATACTCGACATCAGGCTCTTAGGCACTTCTCCATAGTTGCATTAACTCTAGTTTTCCCCTTTTCTAATTTGTTCTGCACCCCACCATAAAAATGAATCTTTCTTACAACTCTCTTGATTATGTAATTCTGGATAATTCATTCTTCCTTTCGTTCAACAAATGTTCAGCAAATATTCATTCTGTGCCAGATACTGGGCTTACAGAAATAAGTAAGAACGTGGCCCCATCCCTACCCACCCATCCCTTCCTCCCATAAGGAGAGAGGCCGTACCTGACTGCCTGCATTCTACTGTGCGGGCCGGATTCAAGGCTCCGGGGTCTGCCCTCACTCTCCATTATCTGTTACATCAAGATTATACTCTTCTAGTCTACCAAGCTCATTTTTTATCTAAATCTTTTCTCACCATCCAAACTTCTTTTCCATTAGCAATGTTTGGCTCTAGCCGCTTTTTCCTTCGAATCTGAAAATACTGGTCTGCGTCCTATGGCAGTTCTGAGTCTCATGCTCCCCTTCCCATCACCAGCACTGTTTTTGCTCCCTCCCGAGCAAATCCCTCCTCCTGGACGGCAGCCCACACCCCTCCGTCTGGAGCACGCAGCCTCTCCCTGGGTCGAGTCTGCTCATCAGCCCATCTCCCTGCCCCCTCATCGCTCCAGCTCTCAGGGCACAATCCTTCTAGGCAAAGTACTTTCTGGTCCACTGTCTCTTTATTAGAATGTCTCTGGGGATTGTGTTTCCATCACTTTACTTGAAAGCCTATTACACAGTCTAGTAGGTCTCACCGTCTGGAGAATTTTTCTTATTGTCTAAAAATTATCTTCTGTTAATTTTAATCTATTATTCCTAGTTATACCATTGATATCACCATAAATAATAGTTCGAATTTTAGCAAAAAGATGTCTTTTCCTCACTTAACACTGTGTGTTTAAATTAATCCTCAGTCATCATTTAACTTCACTGTTCATCACGGAATCCTTGCAGTTAATCATCAGACATATCATTGAAAACAAGGCAACTCAAACCCAAAGCACTTGCAGCCTAACAGGACAACTGTTACCTTTCTCTTGCTAGAAAAATTCAGGAATGAAAATGGACTATCCAATCTTTGAAGACCTGGCCTCCTTTGATTTCCTTCCGGCTTTATCATCAGGGGAAATAAAAACATTGCAGCAAAACATCATTTTTGGGAAGACATATTTTCTTTGTATGTCATCATTTGCCTGCTCCATGTGTTCGTTTGGCAACATTTATTGGGTTTCTACCTGGTTCCAGTCCTTTTATTAAATGCTGGGAATCAAAGAGGAGTAAGATCGCTTAAGCTGTTCATTGTCTGGTTGGAGAAACAGTTTTGTCTTGCTAGCAGATCACTATAGTCCAGTATTATACAACTTTAAGTGGGATAGGAAGAGTGGTTGCCGTGGTGGGAAACATCAGCTCTGGTTATGACAGCACAGTTTCTTCAGAAAAGCTGACGTTTATCCTGGGTCTTGAAGGAATAAGCAGAGGCTTCACAGAAAGAGGAGGAAGAATATTCTGGACAAAGGAGCACAGCATATGCAAATGCGCAGAGGCCCGAAAGATGCTCCATACCCAGGGAAATAGTCACTAAGACAGAAGGCTGGAACTTGTGGTATATAATTAGGAATGTTTTGAAATGACCTTGAGTATCCGTGAAGGATTTTATGCATGCTAAGGAGTTTAGCATTCATCCTGAAGCCAGCTGTGAATCAGAGGAAGATTTTCACTAGGGGATGGAGCAGAGGCTGGCCCAGGTTTATTTTAGGATTTTAGGTAAGCCCATTGTGAAAGCAGTTCAGAAGCCAGACTGCAGAAAGCATTACACAAGGACCCTCAATCGGGAGAGTGTTGCAATACTGCAGGCCAGATAATCTTTTATAAAGAAAAGCACACAATCTGCCTTCAGGTAAAAAAAAAAAAAAAAAAAGACTATTTTTTAAGAAATAGGGAAAGTAACTGCTTCCTTTCAAAAGAGATTTGTTAGACGGAAAGAATATCTTGAAAGTGGATGTTTCAAAATGTTTCCATTGTTATGTAATTTTATTGCCAAAAATGTGTGTGTTACCTATAACAACTCGCTTCGGATATAGAATTTTCTAGCATGCTTAAGGATCTTCCATTTGAAGAGTTTCAATCAGTTTTAAATACAGTTTTGGCTCTGTGTATATGTGTGCTTGTGTAAGTATACATGTGTGTGTATACACACTAAATAAGAAACATACACATACAAAACATATATGTCTCTCTCCCTCTCTCTGCATCTATAGCCATATGTATATATACCTCCAGATCTGTTTACAACATAACTGATTTGTATCAGAGGACACAGATTAAGTTATAAGACAAATACTTTATGAAAACTGGTAGGTAGGATAAAAAAATAATTTAACATTTCAATGTTATAAATGTAGCCAGGAATGGATCACCTCCATTCGGATGTATTTGTATTTGTGTAGAAACTTACTCAGCTATAACAGGGGTTAAAACCCATTATTAAAGTAAAAACAAAAAGAAAACTTGGAGATCTCTCCTCGACCAGGAAATCATTTATCTCTGGTCCATGGTAACCACAAGAAAAACTCAGAAAAGCAAAAATAATATTTCTCTGTGGGATGAACAAAGAGTGTTAGACACGTGATCCTGGATGGATGGAATGGCACAAGCCCTTTGTAGTTGAACAAAGAGCTGGAACAGAATCTACCTGAGAGTAGCTGACATGGAAGCAGTCCTACCATACATAAAAAGGTTCTGGGTGAACAAGGAGAAATAATGTGAGGCTTAGATGGCAGTGTAGGCTACCAGGACATTTTGGAATGTGGAAGAGCCACAAATGTAGAAACAAAATACTCTGCCTAAAAATCCTTCTGTTCTACACCAAATTATGTCAAGAACATGACAATGAAGTGTAATTCTGCACAGTCTCAAAATGTGGCAATCATAGTTTCACTCAGCCATAATAAAGAGATTTTGGAAAATTATGAGTGTTGAATAATGATTCTGTGGGTCATATCTTAATTGGACGAATCTACTTCTAGAATAAAGACTTTGCTAGAATTACAATAACAAAGCATTAAAAACAAACCTAGACATCCTGCCTAAAGCAATCCACAGATTCAGTGCAATTCCTACCAAAATATCAACATTCTTCAAAAACTAGAACAAATAGTTCTAAAATTCGTATGTAACAACAAAAGACCCTGAATAGCCAAAGCAATCTTGAGAAGGAAGAATAAAGCTAGGGGGATTACACTCCCCAATTTCAAGCTCTACTACAAAGCCACAGCAATCAAGACAATTTGGTAGTGGCACAAGAACAGACCCATAGACCAATGGAACAGAATAGAGAGCCCAGATATAAACCTACACATATACAGCCAATTAATATATGATAAAGGAGCCATGGATGTACAATGGGGAAATGACAGCCTCTTCAACAACTGGTGTTGGCAAAACTGGACAGCTACATGCAAGAGAATGAAACTGGATTATTGTTTAACCCCATACACAAAAGTAAACTGAAAATGGATCAAAGACCTAAATGTAAGTCGTGAAACCATAAACCTCTTAGAAGAAAACATAGGCAAAAATCTCTTGAATATAAGCATGAGCAACTTTTTCCTGAACGCATCCCCTCGGCAAGGAAACAAAATAAAAAAAGAACAAATGGGACTACATCATGCTAAAAAGCTTCTGTACAATGAAGGACACCATCAGCAGAACAAAAGCATCCTACAGTATGGGAGAATTTATTTGTAAATGACATATCTGACAAGGGGTTAACATCCAAAATATATAAAGAACTCACATGCCTCAACACCCAAAAAGCAAATAACCCGATTAAAAAATGGGCAGAGGATCTGAACAGACACTTCTCCAAAGAAGAAATTCAGATGGCCAACAGGCACAAAAAGAGGCTCCACATAGCTAATTATCAGGGAGATGCAAATTAAAACCACAGTGAGGTATCATCTCACCCCAGTTAAGATGGCCAACATAGAAAAGAATACGAACAACAAATGCTGGCGAGGATGCAGAGATGGGGGAACCCTCCTACACTGCTGGTGGGAATGTAAGCTAGTTCAACCATTGTGGAAAGCAATATGGAGGTTCCCCAAAAAACTCAAAATAGAAACGCCATTTGACTCAGGAAATTCAGTCCTAGTAATTTACCCTAAGAATGCAGGAGCCCAGATTCAAAAAGACTTATGCACCCCTATGTTTATTGCAGCACTATTTACAATAGCCAAGAAATGGAAGCAACCTAAGTGTCCATCAGTAGATGAATGGATAAAGAAGATGTGGTACATAATACACAATGGAATATTATTCAGCCATAGAAGAAAACAAATCCTACCATTTGCAACAACATAGATGGAGCTAGAGGGTATTATGCTCAGTGAAATAAGCCAGGGGGAGTATCAAATGATTTCCCTTACTTGTGGAGCATAACAACAAAGCAAAAACTGAAGGAAGAAAACAGCAGCAGACTCATAGAACCCAAGAATGGACTAACAGTTACCAAAAGGAAAGGGACTAGGGAGGGAGAAAGGGATTAAGGGGCATTATGATTAGCACACATAATGTAGGGGGGGCATGGGGAAGGCAGTATAGCACAGAGAAGACAAGTAGTGACTCTACAGCATCTTACTATGCTGATGGACAGTGACTGTAATGGGGTATGTGGGGGGGGACTTGATAATGGGGGAATCTAGTAACCACAGTGTTGCTCATGTAAGTGTATATTGATACCAAAAAAAAAAAAAACAAGCCCAGAAAAAGAACAAGCTGAGCCCTGAGCAACTAACCTTGCTGTCAAAACAAAGTTCAATACTTATTTTAGAGGAAGATAGTACTACAAATTAAATCAAATACATCAAATTAACACTAATAATGTCCAGCTCTATCAAAAATTGCTAGAAATGGAAAGAAGCAGGAAAATGTAACTCAAACTGGAAGGAAAATGAGTTAACAGAAAGAAACCAAAAAGAAAATGATAAATGATGGAATTAGCACTCAAATTCATATTATAAGTAGGTCCCACAATTTAAAGGAAAACAAGCCTAATGCAGAAAGAGATGAAAGAGCTAACAAAGAACTAAATGGATAATTCAGACATGATAAACACAAATATGAAATTAAAAAAAAATATCAGTGGGTGGTCTTAACAACTAATGATATTGCAAAGAAAAAAATGAGTAAGCTGGAAGAAATAACAATAGAAATGATTCAAATTACACTGCAAAGAGTACAAAAATGAAAAAAATAACAGATCTTCATTCCTTGCAGGATGATATCAAACAGTACAACGTACATGTACTACATACATGTCTAAGAAGAAAGTGACAGCGGACAAAACATTCAAGAAATAATGGCTGACATTTTCCCAAATTTTATGGAAACTATGTAAATACAGATCCAAGAAGCTAAAAACATCCCTAGCAGAAAAAACCCCACAAATGAAACTACAACAATGCGCATCAAAATCAAACTGGTGAAAATTAGTGATAAAGAGAAATATCAAAAGCGCTAGGGGAAAAGTGACACATTACATACAGTAGAACAAAGCTAAAAGTGACCTGCATTCTCATAAAAATCCAGCAATCCCAAAGATAAATAGATGGCTTAATTTAACTGCTGAAAGATTAAAAATTCTATATCCAGCAGAAATATCCTTGTAAATTTGGGAGGTATTTTGTAAAAATAGATATTTTAAGGCAAAACAAAATTTGAGAGTTGGTCTCCAGAAGACTTGAATTTCAAAAACTATATAAGGAAGTTCTGGCAGAAGAAAAATGATACCAGACGGGAAGGAGAATGGATGAAAAATGACAAGTAGGTACATATTTATAAAAGACTTTTTTCTTGTTTTAAATATCTTTAAAAGACAGATGACTGATAAAAGCCAATATAAGAACAATGTATGTGGAGATTATGACATTTATAAGCTACAGCTAAGTCATTGCCTAGGGGGAAATTTGTAGTTTTAAGTTCTTATCTTAGAAAGGCAGAAAGTGATCTTATCTTCTACCTTATGGAGCTGGATAAAGGAGCAGGGTTAGTAGGAAAAAAAAAAGTTACTAGAAAGGACAAAATAATAAAGATAATAGATAAATCATTGGAATAGAAAATGAGGAAACAAAAGATCAACAAAACTCTCCCCAAAATTGTTCTTTGAAAAAGCATAAAACCTAAAGTGATCAGATCAATAAAAAAGAGGTAAGACACTAATTAATGATACCCGAAATAAAAGTCATTAAAAGAATAATAATGGCATATTATGAACATCATGCTAGTAAGTTTGACAACTTATATAAAATGGACAATATACTTGAAAGATACCAATTACCAAAACTGACACACAAAATTGATTTGTAATTAAAAACCCTGTCCCAAAGGAAATTCTAGTGCCAGGGAGATTCACTGGTAAATTCTAATAAAGTTTTAGACAGAAATAATAGCAGTATTAACACAAAATATCTCAAAACTAGTAGGGGGTAACTACTTCCCAACTCATTTTATGAGGACAGAATTATCTTGAGTAGCATAACAGGCAAAGGCATTAAAAGAAAAATAAAGTCCATCAACGGCAAAATCCTCAACAAAATATTAGTAAATAAAATTCAAAAATATGTAGAAGTGATACTGCATCATAAAAACTCGGGCTTTATTGCAAAATTCTAGGTTTTTAATATTATAAACTCAATCAATGTAATTATGCAATCAATAAATAGAATCATGATACGACAGTAAATAATAACAGTCAGAGCAAGGAAAGCATATATGATTATCTTAGTAAATACAATAAAAGTATTGGCAAAATCCAACACCCATGGAAAAACTCTTAGAAAACTAGATGTAGAAGAGAACTTCTTCAACCTAATAAAGTACATTTACAAAAAGCTTACAGCTAATTTCATCTTTAACAGCAAACGTCTATATGATTTCCTAGCATAGTCAGGGACAAGACAATGAGGTCCACTCTCACTACTACTATTCAGTTTCTAAACCAAAACCCCAAAACCACTATCCATAAAGAAAAAAAGGATGAAATGTAAAACTTTATCAAAACATTTTAAACTTCTTATATAGGAGCTAAAAATAAGAAGCTTAATGGTGAAAGACACCATTGAGAAAAGGAAGAAACGCCATAGACTGGGAGAAATTATTCGTAATACATGTGTCTAAAAACTACAATCCAATAAAAAAGTTGACAGGGGACTTGAGCAGACACTTCGCAAAAGATGATGAACTAGAGATGATAAACTCATGTATATGCAATCACCACCATCAAGCATCAGGGAAATCCAATTTAAACCTCTCAATGATCAATCACTATAACATCAAATATTGGTGAGAATATGGAGCAACTGCAACGCTCATAAATTGCTGATGAAAATCTAAACTGGACCATCAGTTAGGATAACCTAGATGAAATGGATAAAATTTCATCACAAAAACTAGCAAGACTAAATAAAGAAGAAATATAAAACATGAATAAGCCTATGTCTTGCCTGAGGGTTTCAGCTGTGGGCAAGTTCACTATGGATTCAGTGAGACTGAGAAATGACGACTGAACGTTCTTGGGGTAAAAGGGTTTATACCTGAGTGTGGCCAATGTGTTTCAGCCCAGGGCAAGTTCACTATGGATTCAGTGAGACTGAGGAGCAACCATGGAACGTTCTTGGGGTGAAAGGGTTTATTACCCAGCTTGTTTTCCCGGCGATGGGTTGAGCACTAGAATTACATCTGCATCCAAGAGTCTGCAGGTCTGTAATCCTCTTTCTTCTCTGCCTCCACCCAGGGCCCTGGGCAGAGCTCTTTATATACTGACTCAGTCAATAATAGCTAATTGCCTACAGGTGTGGAAGCATGAGCCTGCCAGTAGGCCAGTTACATGATCAAGGAGTTTAGGTTCAGCTGAGGATCCTGGCCATAGGAATCTTCACTTTACCCACACCCCACCCCTCCAGGATTCTCCCCTCACAATCTGCATGCTCTCAATCTTCTGCAATGGTCCCTGTGCTAGAAAGCTGGAGCATTGTAACCAGATTCCACAACAGCAACAGAGGATAACAACAACATGGAGATAATAACAAAAATTAAGGTACAACAATATTTCAATACAGGTAACAAAAATTATAATAAATCATCAAGCCAGAGGAGGTTATTTCAGCTATAGTCAAAATCAGTTCTACTCAGATGAGTTCATGACTCACACTACATAGAAGTATGGATAGGGAACTCCATGCACCCAAGCGAGTAGCAGCTTTTTGCTAGGGTGTGTGCCCAATCCACAAAGACCTTAGAGGTAATAAGACACATGTTTTAATGATACCAATATAGGCAAATTTTGTCCAGCAGGTAGGATGCATGCAAGAGAGTGGTCTTGTGATAGGACTGTAGCTGGAAGGGGATCCCATCTGAGTCTAGTATACCATACCTTTACCCCTCTCCCCCTGGGGGTTACCAAAGGGTCTATATATAGTGCTACTGGAGAAGCATGCACTTGCCATAATGATAAAACAAAACTCCCCGGTAAGATGCTCCTACCTTCTGGCCATCCAGGATATACTACTGTGACCTTTGGCAGCCATTCTGCTGTTATTCCAGGAATACACAGGAGGTCAGCTTCCAGGCCTTGTCCCCAAGGTGCCAGGAGAGCCAGCCATTGTTAGTCCATGTGTTGAAAGGTCCAAGGGCACATCCACTCAATGGAATCTCTGGGATTCAGTGCAGTTGGTGCTGGCAGCAAGATGTTATTCTGGTGGCCAAACCCCGGCTTCAGTGATTCTTCCTTGGTTTGTCCTTGCAGTTGTATAGGGGAGGCAACCATATGTGTTGCATGTCTACGGGACTCAGGGCTCCCTTTCAGGTTTCTCATTTAAATGCCATAGCACTGTCCATAAGCAAACTAATCATGCCTGCAGACTATTGGTATCTGGTTTCAGTCCAGATTTTAACAAACCACTGTACCTCTCTATCATGCCTGCTGTGGTAGGATTGTATTGCACATGAAATTTCCATTTGATTCCCAACTGTTGCACCCATTCTTGTAGTGCATGTCCAGTAAAATGGGTGCCCTGATCATTCTCAATTACCTCTGGTCAGCCATAGGCAGCAGAGACACCCCAGGACTCTTTTGGTCATCTGCTGGTCTGCACAATGTGTAGGAAGACCAACCAGACCAGCTCTGTCCACACAAGTCATGGCATACCAATATCCTTTTGACAGAGGCAGAGGCCCAACAGAGTCTATCTGCCACCTGACAAGGGGTATCAGCCCCTTAGCTACTGTCCCATGTTGCTGTGGAACTCGGTGTAAGTCTCTTTTGGAGCATACGACACACTCCTGTTGGGCTCTGTTAACTTCTTCAAAGGTCAAAGGCAAGTCCCACCAATGGGCTATAGCCCACATTATCTTTTGCCCCCCATGTAACAAATGCTGATGTAACCATTGGGATACATCAGAGGCAGGCTTTCCTTCTAGCCAGTGAATCTGGGCCAATTTATCTGCTTCATCTTTTCCTGGGGATGCCAGCGGCAAATGACCTGTCACATGGTACACTGTCATTTTTTTAGTCTGACCACAGGCCCATAAGTCTTGCCACAATTCTTGCCCCCAAAGGGGTCAGTGACCCAACAGCCAGTTGGCATGGTACCAGGTTGGTAGCCATAGGGTCAAGCCCCGATAGACAGCCCAGCTGTCAGTGCAGACAACTATAGGGGAGGGCTCCTGGCTGATCACAAGCCACACGGCCCGCAACTCTGCCCATTGGCTGCTCTTCCCCTCACCATCTTCCATCCATATTGTCTCAGTCTTAGGATGGAAAGCTATGGCCCTCCATTTTGGGGGCTGCCCATGGCTGGAGCCATCTGTGTACCATGCATCTTCATGAACAGAGGCTCTTCCCTCCTGATAAAGACACTCTGCTACTAATGGTTCTAAAGTAAATTCTTCCTGCTTTTCACTAGTATATGTCAACAGCCCCAATAAGTATTGGAGTTCTTCATTCAAGGGGCTACTAGAAAGGGCACTACACTGCTGTAGGTAAGCACCCCACTTGGCCAGTGTGGGCGTTTGTGCCACACCACTCCTTGGCTTTTGGGTCCAGTCTCATACCCACCCCAGGATGGGATAGGTGGTTATTACCTTTATTGGGGCCATTCCAGTGATGGGTTCTGTAGCCAGCAAGGCATGATGCATGGCAGCCAATGGTTTTTCTATCAAAGTATATCGTACCTCTGCCTCTTTCCAGAGTTGTGACCAGAATCCAATGGGTTGGTGAGCTTGTTCAAGCCGCTGCCAGAGACCCCAGCCATAACCATCTTCAGTCAATGTTCCTAGTTGATGGCTGAGAGTATCCATCAAGCCTGCAATAGAGGGGACAGCAGCATGCATAGGGGGTATGACTTATTCAATTCTCTGTAATCCACAGTCATATGCCAGGAGCCATCTGGTTTTTTTACTGGCCACACTGGGAAATTGAAAGGACTATGTGTGGGCTTTATAATACCCACCTTTTCCAGCTCCTGGAGAGTTTCTCCAATCTCTTTATGCCCCCCAGGCAGTTTGTACTGTTTGGTATTAGTCACTGCTGAGGCACTGACTATATTCCCAAAGTGATTTGGGTTTGTTTCATTCAGATAGACTTACCCCTGTATCCATCTATAATAGTGGGGAACCTGGGAAACTGCTCAGGGTTACCAAGAATCAGTGAACATTCAGCCCCTGTGTCCACCAGAGCCAGGATACATTGTATGTTCACTTGGACCAATGGATAGCTATTTCAACATGTAGCCTCCAGTCCCCCACTGGTTCCTCAGGGCAGATACCTTGACCTTCTCCTCAATCAAACTGTCTTCCCCAATCACCTTCCTGTGTGGGCTCAAGTGAGGTTGGCTCACTCTCCAGCAGGAAGTCTTTCAAACTCACAGGCTAGACTTGTGACTCTTTCTCTGACCTCTGCCTCTTTGGTCTTAATGGCTGGAACTGTTCTGGTTTCAGTTGTTGCCATAGCTTCAATAAGATTCTATTTAACTTCGCATCTAATTTCCTTCTGTCTGCTCCTGCCTGTAATAAATCAGCCCATATCTAGGTCTTTGTAACTTTCATGGGGCCCTTTAAATTCTTCTTGGGAGTTGTAGACCTTATTTTTTTCTGTGCTTTCCTAAGTCTGCTACTGTATGTGTAACCTCGCTTATGGGCTGCCAATAGTGAGGGGCAAGAATAGCCACTAGAGGCCCAAAGAGGGATTTGGGTGCTATTTGAAGCACATTTCTCATTCCTGCAGTTAAAGGCTCCTCATCTAGGCCATAATTCTCTGGACTATAGATGGCAGTTTTCATGCCTAGTACCCTTAACACCTGTTGGAGCTCAGCATATGTCTGCCATCTAGCAGGGTAGGATGGTAAATTACCCTGATTGGGCCACACAGCACAAAGTGCTGCCATAAGCCAATAGTGGAGGGAGTGATTTCCTGGGGTCTGATATGCATTTTTTAATCACTGATATGCATTATAAAATCACATTTTTAATAAGGGCGGTGCATAGAATGCTCCATGATCTGTGGAGGTGGCTACACCTATCCCTGAGTAACCCTCGGTTGCTGTGTTTTAATTTTATTTACAACCACTGGGTGTGCTTTCAATAGAGGAGGGGTCAGTGCACCTGACACTACCCCTTCATCCTTCCCCAGCTCCTCCATTTCTGGGCCTGATGTCACCTTTCTCTCCACTACCCAGAGTCCCTCCTCTGCTACATCCTTTACCTTTTCCAATGTCTCGCAGAAATGCTAGCTCAGTCTTTGGCAGCTCTCTCACCTTCACCTCAATGCTTCACAGCTGATGTTCTCGTGCCACCTCCGCCTGTGCTTCCCTCAGGAGTACATCCTTTTCCTCTATGGCCTTTTCCTCCTTCAGAGCACCTGGCAGTGCTGCTGTCTCATTCTGTAAGGAATCTTTTACCTCCTTCACTGGAACTTGCACTGCCTCTTCTTGTGTTTTTTGCAAGGGTCTGTCCTTCATGGCCTTTACCTCTGGCCAGCACCTTGTAGTGATGCCATTTCAGTCACCAACAAAATTTTTTCCTCCTCAATAGCACCTCACAGCCAGTGTTCTTGTGCTGCTTCCTCTCGTATCAATGCCATTTCATTCTTCAGTGAATCCACAGCAGCTCGCAGCTCACGTTTTCATGCCGTCATTTCTTGTGTCTTATTCAGGAGAGTGTTCTTCTCACCTGTAGACTTTTTTTAATACTGTGAGAAACAGCCAACCCACAGTCCCCACTGCCTCATGGGCACTCTGTTTCTCAAAAGGTCTACTTATTATACCAAGGACCACCCCTACTGCCTCAGGTATCACCTCCACTTGCCTCCAGTCCTGGGATGGGGCCCAGTCCTCTAGGAGGCAAGCCACCTCAGACCACATACACATTGGGGGGCAATCCACTGTCTTCCCATTCATAGGGGCAGCCCACTAAAGCACCCCTCCCATAAGGGCAGCCTTTTTCCTTGGTCAACAATGAATAGTGCCAACTACACCAATTGTCTTGCCAATGGGTTTCAGCCCTGGGCAAGTTCGATATGGATTCAGTGAGACTGAGAAATGACAATGGAACATTCTTGGGTGAAAGGGTTTATTACCTGGCTTGTTTTCCTGGCAATAGGTTGAGCATTAGAATTATGCCCGCATCCAATAGTCTGCAGGTCTGTAATCTTCCTTTGTCTGTACGTCCACCCAGAGCATTGGGCAGAGCTCTTTATATAATGACTCAGTCAATGACAGCTGATTGCCTATGGGCATGGAAGCAGTAGCCTAGCAACAGGCAAGTTACATCATCAAGGAGTTTAGGGTCTCGTGAGGATTCTGGCCATAGGAACATTCACTTTATCCACAAGTCACATTAACAGCATTTTGGCCAGGCCCCCATAAGCAATGGTGGTGCCATTACCACCCCTTTCTGTGCTCATCTTGGAGAGCAATGATATGCCACAGCTGGACTCTCCCATCCAGTCAAGAATGTTCCAGGTTTTCAGGCATCAGTGCCAACAGCCCTCCTAGAAGAGAACAGATTGCTTCCAATGTCAGCTGCTTGTTTTTATGTTCACCTTCTCACTTCTCTGGACTGTGGGCAACTTGAAGTCAGGAGTTAAGTCTCCACATTTGTATCTTCAGGATGTAGAAGAGCATAGCCCACAGGAGGAGCTGAAGACTTATTAAATTATGGAGGAGAGCAGAGTGACCAGGGACAGCATGTGAGGCCATCAAATACATGAAATACATGGGCATGAGTTGGGGAAGTCATGCTGCAGACGGAGGGAACAATAACTGCTGAAAGGGGTTATCTCAGGCTGATGAGAAAATATGCATTTAGGGAAAGTAAAACCATGAAAGCAAATCTAATGGGAGCTGTTATGGAGGACACAAAAGGAAATTATTTGTAATGGAACAGGATTAAGAGAGAGAAGCTTACTTGTTAAGAGAGAGGAAATAAGAGAGGAGGAGACTCAAAAGTCAGGCTGAGTATTGATCCCATTGCAC
>JAQQAC010023241.1:3467816-3578662 GCA_029783875.1 Phataginus tricuspis
ATTTGGCTTCCTGTCTAATTTCCTTCCATCTACTCCTGCCCGTATTAAATCAACCCACATCTGGGTCCTCGTAACCCTTCCGGGGCCCCTTAAATTCCTCCTGGGAGTAACAGGTCTTATTTCTTTCTGGGTTCTCGTTGCTTCGGCTACTGTACGTGTCACCTCGCATTTTGTAATCACTGCCTCAAGGCGGGCTGCACTGTCAGGGAAGATAGCTTTCCCATCTCTGATCCGAAAAGAACAATTCCATCCACCCCTAAGTCCCACAGCCACCAGCTCAGCCTGAGCATAGGGGTGGAGCATAGAGTGCTCCACGACCCAGGGAGGGGGCTGCTCCTGTCCTTGGGGAACTTTCAGCTGCTGGGTCTTTATTTTCTTAACAACCACTGGGTGTGCTTTCAATGCAGGAGGGGCTGGTGCCTCCAGCACCACCCCTTCATCCTTCCCCAGCTCCTCCACTTCTGGGGCTGATGGCACCTTTCTCTCCACTCCCCCAAGCGCCTCCTCTGTTACAGTGCCTCGCAGCAATGCCAGCTCAGTCTTCAGAAGGTCTCTTACCTTCAGCTCAATGCTTTGCAGCTGACGTTCTCATGCCACCTCCGCCTGTGCTTCCCTCAGGAGTTCGTCTTTTTCCTTGATGGCCTCTTCCTCCTTCAGGACACCTGGCAGCACTGCCATCTCATCTCCAATGGCCCCTTGCTGCTGGCGCTCTCGTGTTGCCTCCTCTCGCATCAAAGCCATCTCCTTCCTCAGGGAATCCACAGAAGTTTGCAGCTCATGTTCTTGTGCTGCCATTTCTTGGGTCTCCTCTGTAGGCTTTTTTAATACTTTGAGAAGCAGCCAACCCACAGTCCCCACTGCCTCACGGGCACTCTGCTTCTCAAAGGATCTACTTACTATACCAAGGGCCACCTCTACAGCCTCAGGTGTCACCTCCACTTGCCTCCAGTCCTGGGGTGGGGCCCAGTACTCTAGGAGGCTAGTCACCTCAGACCACATACCCACTGGGGGACAATCCAGTGTCTCCTCATTCACAGGGGCAGCCTGCTGAAGCACCCCTCCCATAAGAGCAGCCTGTCTTTTTCCTTGGTCAACAATGAACCCTGCTGACTTTTGCCAATTGTCTTGCCAATGGGTTTCAAACCCGGGAAAGTTCACTATGGGTTCAATGTGACCAAAGAAATTGACAGCAAAATGTTCTTGGGGTGAAAGGGTTATACCTAACTTTATTTCCAGGGTGGCAGGTCAGTCACTAAAATCCTGTTCAGTCAGAGCGAGTCTGTATGCAGCAAGCTGGTCTCTGCCTCTGGGCCCCTCTGTCTGCACAGCCGTCCCACACAGCCGTCCTCTGGGCCTCTGTCCTTGGTGTTGCCACCACTTCAGCCTTTGTTCTGCTCTCCTGCAGCCTTGCAGCCATGCCACTGTGTCACATCCAGAGTATTGGGCGGAGCTCTTTATGTAGAGTCAACAGCCATGTATTGCCCACAGGTGTGCAGTGAGCTAGTCAACCAGGGCTGGGTGAGAATCCTGGCCACAGGAACTCTCATTTTATCCACAATTTATAAACTAGGTGGGTCCTAATTTATAAACTAGGTGGATCCAGAGGGAGCAGTAAGGCAGCAACATAAACATGTGTTACCTGTAAGTGAAATTACATTTCACTATACCTTCCTCCAAAGCTTTCTCCTAAGGAAAAAAAAAACTTCTTCCAAACTGAGATATTTTCCTGTAGTTTCTAATGTTATAAAGGTAGCCAGAAGGTAGAATCCAGTAAAGGATATTCTGAGCATATTATTATAATCACTTGCTTAGTTATCTGTATCTCACAGTAGAATGTAACTATGTGTTAAGGACAGTGTCTGGCTTGTTTCTTGTGTATTCTTAGTACCTTTCACGACATCTGATATGTGGTAAGTATTTTATATTTGTTGAACAAATAAGTGATAATGAGAAATACTGAGAGTAGGTCCTATGCCTAGAAATAGCTAGAATAGTTTAAAACTCACAATTTACCCTGCCTTGCTTAGGAATTAGTATAGACTAAGTAATATATAGCTTAATCACTTGACTATATATCTCTTCTAATTGTCCTCTCAGTAAGAAGAGTCTCATAACCAAAATAAGATATTTGACTTATCAGCATCTAGGTTTTGTTTTCATTCTGAATCACTCTTTCCTAAGCATGGCATACCTTTCTGAAAAAAAAGTATTCTAAACTCAGTGTTAGAAAAATGTGCAGGGAAAAAATTTAAAGGACATTTCCTGGACATAGTGCCAGGAAAATTCAATCAAGAAGAAATTTCTTCCCATTGGGCAGTATATTGTTATCAGAACATGGAAAATAATAAGCATATGCATTTGAATTGAAAAAGTTACTCCTTTCAGCAATTCTAACTTTTAAAGTGCGTGAAGAAAGAAATTTGGAACTAACAGATTTATTTTAGTAAGGCTGAGCAAAAATGACTTGGAAAACCTACACTTTGATTGACCTGAAATGAAAACTGGTGTGGAAAAAAAAATTAGCTAGAGCTAATGGAAGACATTAAAATGATGCTTTTATTAACCCAAGAAACAGAAATAAATCTGTCATGATCTACTCTTAAATTGAGAGAAACTCTGAATACTTCCCAAAATATGAATTTGTTTTGAAAGAACTAAATGCAAGTTTTGCTCTCATTGTATATCAACCTAAAGAAAGCATGTGTGATAAATTGTTTAGATAAAACACCTCCAATTATTCCCTCCTTGTATCCACACCATTTTCCAATGTAAGTTTGTAGTTCCTTTTATAAGCAGCAAAGTCTCTTTGCTCACCATTTGAATCTCATCGGTCCTAGTGACTTGCTTTCACCAATGGAATGAAGTAGATGCAACATTGTGCCAGTTCCAATTTTAGTATCAAGAGCCTTTACATGAATCTGTTAATTCTTTGAAACCTTGCCTCCACCATGTAAATTGCTTGGGATTTCCTGCTGAATGTTGGGAGATCACCAAAAAAAACCAGGGTGCCTGTAGGGAAAATGAAAGTTCCTATGGCCAGGACCCTCACCTGACCCTAAGCTACTTGATGATGTAATTGGCCTTCTGCTAGGTTAATCTTTCACACCTGTTGGCAATGAGCCCTTATTGTCGGTGTTACTATATAAAGAGCTCCACCAGTGCTCTTCCAGGAGGCAGAGATGGAGACAGATTGTGAATGCCCCAGAGGCAGACATGATTCCAGCACTCAAGCCTGCCACCAGGAGAATAAGCTTGGTATAAACCCTTCTACCCCTGGCGTTCTCTTGTTGTTCATCTTACAGAGTCCAGAGTTAACTTGCTCAGGGGCAATCCCCGTCAAGCTAGACAGTGCCCCAACTGACTGACAGTCAACCTCAGCGGCCAAGTCATCCAGTCAACTTGCAGCTAGCTGCAGACGTATGAATGAGCTCAGTCAACACAGCCAAGTCAGTACCTTCGCTTGAGAGCTGGACTCATGAGGGATAGTTACACAGTTACTAGTTACTCCTAAGTCTTCAGGTGACTTTTTACATAGCAATAAAAAATTGATAGCTCACCCATTAAAAAAAGTTCCATCTCTTTAATTTTCAGAGAAAGTCAAACCAAAACAGCCAAATATGATCATTTATTACCTGTAAGATGAGTAAAACCAAACAAGAATGTTCATACACAGGGTTTGTGCTTAGCCAGAAAGCTGAATCATACAAACAAACTTTTTAGAAGGCAATTTGGCAAGTAGTATAAAATTAAAAATTTTTCCAACTATTACACTTTTGGATTTTAGTCTTAAAAAAATTCTATAAATATGTGATGGTTTCTCAACCTCATTTATAATACTAAAGTAAGAGAATCAATTAGAATGTTCTTCAGCAAGGGAGGAGTTAAAAAAATAACAATGGAATACAAAGTAGTCATTAAAATTATATTTATGTATGTTCACATGTGTGGATAAAATGAGAGTTCCTGTGGGCAGGATTCTCACCTGGCCCTGGTTGACTAGTTTACTGCACACATGTAAGCAATATATTGCTATTTACTCTATATAAGGAGCTCTGCCCAGTGCTCTGGGCTACACGGTGGCATGGCTGCGAGGCTGCAGGAGAGCAGAGCAGAGGCTGTAGTGGTGGCAACACTGAGGATAGAGGCCCAGAGGATGGCTGTGCAGGCAGAGAGGCCCAGAGGATGGCTGTGCGGGACGACTGTGTGGGAGAGAGGCCCGAAGGCAGAGACTGGCTTGCTACATGCAGACTCGCTCTGAATGAACAGAATTTTAGTGATTGACCTGCCACCATGGAAATAAAGTTGGGTATAACCCTTTCAGCCCAAGAACATTTTGCTGTCAATTTCTTTGGTCACACTGAATCCATAGCAAACTTGCCTGGGACTGAAACCCATTGGCAAGACAATTGGCGTAGTCGGCAGGATTTGCTGTTGACCAAGGAAAAAGACAGGCTGCCCTATGGGAGGGGTGCTTCAGCAGGCTGCCCCTATAAATGAGGAGACAGTGGATTTTACCCCAATGGGTATGTGGTCTGAGGTGGCTTGCCTCCTAGAAGACTGGGCCCCACACCAGGACTGGAGGCAAGAGGAGGTGACACCTGAGGCTGTAGGGGAGGCCCTTGGTATAGTAAGTAGGTCTTTTGAGAAACAGTACCTATGAGGCAGTGGGGACTGTAGGTTGGCTGCTTCTCACAGTACTAAAAAGGTCTAGAGAGGACACCCAAGAAATGGCAGCATGAGAACATGAGCTGCAAACTTCTGTGGATTCCCTGAAGAAGGAAATGGCACTGATGTGAGAGGAGGTGGCACAAGAATGCTGGCAGCCAGGTGCCATTGGTGAGGTAAACAATTCCTTACAGAACGAGGTGGCAGTGCTGCCAGGTGTTCTGAAGGAGGAAAAGGCCATCAAGGAAAAAGACGAACTCCTGAGGGAAGCACAGGCGGAGGTGGCAGGAGAATGTCAGCTGGGAAGCATTGAGGTGAAGGTAAGAGAGCTTCTGGAGACTGAGGTACATTGCTGTGAGGCACTGTAGAAAAGGTAAAGGTCGTAGCAGAGGAGGCACTCAGGGGAGGGGAGAGAAAGGTGCCATCAGCCCCAGGAATGGAGGAGCTGGGGAAGGACGAAGGGGTGGTGCCAGAAGCACTGGCGCCTCCTGTATTGAAAGCACACCCAGTGGTTGTAAAGAAAATAAAGACCCAGAAGCTGAAAGCTCCCCAAGGAGAAGAGCAGCCCCTCCCCAGGTCATGGAGCACTCTATGGTCCGCCCCTATACTCAGGCTGAGCTGGTGGATTTCGGCTCCCGGTTTAGGCAGAAGCCCTCGGAGTCAATATCAGCTTGGCTCCTGCATCTGTGGGACTTATGGGTGAATGGAATTGTTCTGTTTGAATCAGAGATGGGAAAGCTGGCTTCCCTGACAGTTCAGCCCACCTTGAGGCAGCAGTTACAAAGTGCAGATCAGACCCCAGGGAATCACTCCCTCCTCGATTGGCTTATGGATGCACTTCGTGCTGTGTGGCCCAATCAGGGTGATTTACTATCCTGCCTGGCTAGATGGCAGATGTATGCTGAGCTCCAAGAGGTGTTACGAGAGCTGGGCATAAGAAATGCCATCTATAGTCCAGAGAATTATGGCCCAGATGAAGAGACTTTCACTACTGGGATGAGAAATATTGTGCTTCAAACAGCTCCCACATCCCTCTTTGGGTCTCTAGTGGCCATTCTTTCCCTTCACTTAGGGTATCCCATAAGTGAGATGACATGTACAGTAGCATACTTAGGAAAAGCTGAAGCAATGAGAACACAGAAAGAAATAAGGTCTTCTACTCACAAGAAGAATTTAAAGAGCCCCACTGAGGTTACAAGGACCCAGATGTGGGTTGATTTAATACAGGCAGGAGCAGATGGAAGGAAATTAGATGCAAAGCCAAATAGGATCTTACTGGGGCTATGGCAACAACTGAAACCAGAGCAGCAGTTCCAGCCATTAAGACCAAAGAGGCAGAGGTCAGAGACAGAGCAACTAGATCAGTCTGTGTGCCTGCAAGACTTTTTGTTGGAGAGGCTGGAGAACAGTGTTCCAGCTTCCTTGCACAGGGACCATTGCAGAGGACTTGAGGGCACATAGATTGAGAGGAGAGAATCCTGGAGGGGTAGAGTGTGGATAAAATGAGAGTTCCTATGGCCAGGGTTCTCACCCAGCCCTGACTGACTAGCTCACTGCACACCTGTGGACAATACATTGCTATCGACTCTATATAAGGAGTTCTTCCCAGTGCTCTGGGCTACACGGTGGCACAGTTGCAAGGCTGCAGGAGAGCAGAGCAGAGCCTGGAGTGGTGGCAACACCGAGGATAGAGGCCCAGAGGACAGCTGTGAGGGCAGAGAGGCCCAGAGGCAGAGACTGGCTTGCTGCATGCAGACTCGCTCTGAGTGAATGGGATTTTAGTGATTGACCTGCCACCATGGAAATAAAGTTGGGCATAACTTCTTTCATCCCAAGAATGTTTTACTGTCATTTTCTTCCATCACATTGAATCCATAGTGAACTTGCCTGGGGCTGTAGTCCATTAACAAGACATGTGTACAAGAATTATTTTGGTTGCCATGGACAGAACGATCAATCCAAAATGGTCTTTATATTTTAGAAGTATATTTACTTATGTAATGTAAGAGTCCAAGAACTAACTCTTTTCAGATGTGTGACCCAGGATTCAAGCGTGACCAGGACCCAGTCTCCTTGTTTCTATTGAGTATTGGCTCTGTCTCCAGGCAGGCTCTCTCATGAATGCTTCTAAGATATCTTCCAATACTTCACCATTTAGACCTGGTGGGAAAAAGAGAGTGTTACTCCCATAGCAGTTTTAAAACACTTCCTGATGTGGAATCTTGTGCCCATCCAATTACTGTTGCCTGGGAGAGGAAATACACTTGTTGGTTTAAACTAGCAGTGGGATTAAGCTTGTCAACTCACATTGCTCAAGAGCCGAGGTTTAGGGGCTTCCCCAGAGGAAAATTAGACTGAAAATTTTATCCAAAGAAAAGTGAATGGATTCTGAATAGCAAGATTAATAGATGTTTGCTACAGCCCTCTAGAAGATTATTTGGACAATAAAAAGAAGTTTGGAACACACCCCTAGCCACAAAGTTTATCACATAGCAGTGAGGAATAAACCAGTGAAATAATTTAGTGCATTTAGTATTCTTAGTCTTTAATTGCAATCTTGCTTTCCTTTTCGCTCTCTTCTTTTTTGTATTCTTCAGTTTTTACACACATTATTAAGTGATTCAGGCCTCAGATCTGAGGCTTTGAAATAATTTTCTCGTGATTCAGTAAAGGTAATAATTTGACTACCATTTGAAATGTTCTTTCTTCAGGTTTTCATGTCTTTCTTTTTTTTTTTCCTTGTGCATATGTGATGCAAACATCTTTGTAATTATTCCCCAAGTGCTGAAACCTTAACCTCCATTGTGTAATTGAAATTTCCTCTGTAGCTAAGTGGTTTTTCTGGGTCCTCAACAGGCCAAGAACAGCTTAAATGTTGATCATTCCCTCAGGGGTAAAAAAAAGGAATATATATGAAGTCTCTCTCTGTCTCCCCCTTTTTTGTGTGTGAAGAAAATCATCTCTTTGGTTTCCATTGCTACTTATTGGGAACCTCTTAAGGAAACACTACTTACTTTTTCCCACTTGAATATTTAAGTATGGATGGGTTGAACCAATAGTGATGGAAAGCGGTTGTGTGCTAGAATACTAGGAGCTGTATTAAAAGCTGGATATACAGTGGTGAGCAAAACCTTCCTAAGCCTGTCATCGAAAAGATTACAGCCTACCAAAGAAAGCAGAAAATAAATAGGTAAAGAACAAAAACAGATAAGAAAAACTGTTACTATGCATCATTATATCTTGTAATAAGCAATCAATAAAGCACAATGATAGGAAATAATGAGGAACAGGCAGGTGGGATAGGAAAGCTCAACCTGACAGGACTGTCACACAGCATCTCTGAGGAAGTGACCTTGGAACTGAAACCCCAGGGTCAGAAGGCACGTGTGAAGAGCAGAGTAATAAGGGCTCTGTGTAGCAGACTGAGAGTTCCTTACCGAGGAAGGCACGAGCAGAAGCCTGGGGCGTGGCGAGGTCATCCACCGTGTTTAAGGAACAGGGAGGACAGAGTGCCTGGAGCCTGCAGGGCAAGTGGGAGTGAGGCAGGAGATAAATTTGTAGAGGGAGGTTGAGATCCAGTCACGCAAGGCCTTATAGGTCTATGGTAAGGAATTTGGATTTTACTCGAAACCTAAGAGAAGACTAAGCTCTGACATATATTTAAAAGATGACTCTGTCTGTCATGCTGCAAATAGTTTGAAAGAGGCAAGAGTGAAAATGAAACCAGTAAGGAGGCTACTGCTTCCTCTGGCCAGGAGAGAAAGGGCTGATTCCAAGAGGTATGTATGGAGCAGCATGGACTGGAGAGCCTAATGGGTTGCAGGCAGAGGGCAATGCCTACTTTCTGGCTTGACTTACTGAGTCTGGGAAGTCGCATCAGTCAGGACCTTGGCAGGAAATAGCTGATCCACTGGAACAGGGTAACTGGGGAAGGTGTAATAAGGGAACTACTTACGAAGATGTGGCAGAGTTCAGGGCAGCCAACAGGGCTGGCGAAGGGCCCCAGGAGTAGCAATGCAAGGAGCCATTACCACCCATGGGCTGAAAGGGTGCGGGGAGCAGTGAGCTCCTGACCCTCGGAGTGGGCGGCTGTAGCCACAGCTATGGCGAATGTCCCATGAAGACTGTGACCTTCTTTCTACATCAGAATGCAGCCTCTACAACCCTGCTGAAGTCTGGCTTCCCTCTTCTCCACCCTCCAGCCTCCTGCCAGGACTTCCCACTGACAACCCCTACACAGAAGCCAGAACCACAGTTTGTCCATTCTTGCAGAGTAGGGTGGAGAAAGGAGAGGCTGAACATGATGGTTCATCACTGTCATAATACAGGTACCATTTAGGGAGGTTAGAATCACAAGTCCCGTTCTGCGCCTGTGAAAGCCAGGACATGCTTCTGAGGCTGGAACTCAGGAGCGAGGTTTGTGCTGGAGAGTAAAATTGGGACGCCACTGGTTTTAGAAGCAACCGGAGAGGTGAGATGATCTGGACAGGAAGTTTAGGGGGAGTTACAATGGAGGGTGGAAATACGAGCTGGGGACTCATGTTTACAAGCAGAGTAAAAGGAATGGAGCCTAAAGGGAAGTTGGGTCTGAGAGGCCAGAAGGGAGGAGAAAGAGAAAGCGAATGAGTAAGCCCAGCACAATGCCAGTACCCGGTTGGCTCTGGGTGATGTGCACACAGGACTTTTTGTGTCATTTATCCTTCTGAATATTTAAAATATCATATATAAAAACAACTGGATGGGTCCACAGATTTGAAATCAAACATGTTCACTTACATTCTTGTTCTTTAAAATGCACACAATGAAACTGGTTGCCTATAAAGAGAATGTTAGAAATTTAGATTCAGGTACAAAGTGGTCTAAATACACACCACAGTCTAGCTCTTCCTAACACTCTGAGAGTGTTAAAGGAAGTTTTATTTGTTGTGAGTTTTATAATCAAGCTATTTCAAGAAACGCAGTGGAAGCACAGAGATGAGGATATTTCAATCTTCTGGGGCTTCTTGGGAGGCACCGTATGTTGGAATAGTTGTCAGCAGGGAAAACATCTGCTGCCATAGTGCACCCAGGCTTCTGGGGAGTTGGCTTGCATAACAGGTCTCAAGAGTACATTCAGGGAACAGGGGTGATGCGAAGAATAGGCAGGGCTACCTCCCTGGTCTATGGTCATCTTCATTCTTAACTTGGATCGACCTGGAGATTATCAGCCGAATGAACCACAGAGTTTTGATCTTGGCTTAGTCCTTCAGGAGAGCAGGGGATCAGGTAAGTTAGTTTCATGGATCACCATTCCCAGTGCCCCAGCCCCACAACATTTTGAATGGCAGAGAAGCTCTTAGCAAAGGAGTAAGGTGGGCAAAGTCTAGAAAACCACAAGTTGTCAACTACAAATAGGCGCAACTTTAGCTATTGGCTCTGTTCCATTCTGCCGATATCCATCAAGCATGTACTTTATGAAAGACACTGTGGGAGGCTCCTTGCTAGGGGTGAGGAAGGAAAACAAAACTGAATACGACCGTCTCAATGTCTACATATGTTGAAGGTGCCTGGCACAGGTAAAGTTAGTTTTATGAATCTATTTGTTTTAAGCTAGCCCTGACAACTGCTTTTCCATAACAGGGCACAGAGAACTCTCTAGAAAAGTTCTTGGACTCTTTTCACCACACTATAAAGGTCTCTCTTAGATAAGTCAATGTAAGAATAATAAAAATAATACACATTCATTGGTCTTAAGCATCAGATCCTTTTTGTGATTTGATCGGAAACTGAGAAAAGGAAAGTAAATTTGCATGGTGTTAAGTAGGCTTCAGAGAACAACAGGTCAAGGCGACTCCTTCCCTTTAGATGTTTGAAATTATTAAGAATGCTCATGTTTTAGGGTAGTGTCAGTCAAAATGCTCTCGCGGGAAAGGACCTGGACAAAAAGTAAGAAGCTGTCCTAGATCCTTGCTCTGCACGAAGTATCAGATCATCGATGGGAAGGGCATTAAGACAACTCCAGATCTAGGTGCTCTGCGAGTGTGAGCTGGTGAGTAAAACCCAAATGACTTGTAGCCTCACAAATTGTGCTGGCATCAGGACCAGGGAGGGGACTGTCTTCAGATGCAAATTTTATCACAGCAATAGGAACCACAGCAGCTGAAAAACAAGGCCATTGGTGGGCAGGTTGTGCAGCCTGGCATTTGTAAGCGGGAGAGTCTTCTTCAATTAAGACCAAGTAAGTCTTAGGACCTTGGACATTTGGGATGGTAGAGTTTATAAACTGCTAATGCTGGGTTTCCTAATAACATTAATTTGTGGGGCTGGCATCATCTATTGGAATGTAAAAGCAGAATCATTTCATTTGGCGCGCAAGCAAGGGAAGTGGGCCATCCCAGTCACACATACGTATCCCGAGAACACCTGCAAAACCAGCCATGTGAGGGAAGAGCAGTGCTATGGAAGCCTGCAACTGGTGCTGAAGAAACACCGTGGAGAGGGTCAGCCATCTGAAAAAATCTGTAGAAATCATCTTAATGGTTAAGAATAAACAGGAACAGTTCATAAATGGTTATGTATTGTCCAGCAATTTTATGTTATGCACTGAAAATATTGTGTGGAGAATTACATTAGTTCTACCTCCAAAGAGTTGCTGTGAATAATTCTGTATAAAAGTTTTAGAAGCCAAATTTATCATGAGTGTGAAATGCAATCATTTTAGCCCAGACTATAAAATTAGAATTTAAAAGATAATGTTCTTATTCTACAGAGGAAATATATAGCCCCCAACACAGTATTCTCAAGTATGATAAACACTAACCATGACCAGAAGGGTTGTACAAAATACTATTCACACTTGGCTGATACGCTGGAAAGCCTACAGGCAATTGGATTGGCCTCTACCAGCTTGGAGTAACAGCCAAGGCCAGCTACATAATTTGGGGAGCCTCAGGGAAAAGTGAAAAAATCCAGGACTTGTTCAAAACACCAGGAAAAACCACCTGAAGTACAAGCTTTTTCCTTTATTCCAAGGTCCCTCTCTTGACTTGTCAAGATGTTTTTTTAGTGGCTATTTGTATTAATTTTCTATTTCTGCAACAAATTGCCACAAACTTAGCAACTTAAAACAATGCCTGTGTTGCGTATTACTTCACAGTGTCTGTGGATCAGGAGGCCAGGCACATTAAACTGGGTCCCCTGCTCAGGGTCACTAATATGTGTTCGCTAAGGCTAGGGTCTCGTCTGAGGCTTGGAGTCCTCTTCCAAGCTCCTGCTGTTGTTGGTAGAATGCCTTTCCTTTCAGCTGTAGAATTCAGGATGCTTGGTTCTTCGAGACTAGCGGGTGAAAGAGTTTCTCACTTCTAAACTCCATTTTAAAAAAGGGTTCACCTGATTAGATGTCGCTCACCTAGGGTAACCTCCCTTTTAATGAACTTAATAGGCTTCACATTAACTGATTAGGACTTCAACTACATCTGCCAAACCCTTTCACCTCTGCCCTACTCTAATAGCTAGAAGCCGATTATATGTCCTACCTATAGGCGAGAGGAGGGGTTATACAAGACCATAGGTCCTTGCAGGTCAATTTAGAATTCTATCACACTGCTTAATATTTTTCTATGGAAAGAAAAAATTAAAATTTTAAATAATGAACATAAATTTTGCCGTTCATCTTTCCTTGTGAAATGTTAGTTTTAAATACAAATATAAGAACATTTATTGTATATGGACTCATCAAAATTACACAGCTGGTGTTTTGTACTATTTATGTGTACAAGGACAGTGGAAATGCTGCCCCAAACTAAATAAACTCAGCTGTTCTTTTTCACTTCTTGATATCTGCCCGTTCTAGCAACAGCCTCTTCCGTCTCCTTACTGATGGATAAGGAACAGCTGGAACGACAAGGAACTCTGGGTTGCTCCAGCTTTCTCTTTCCTTCTATGTCATCATTTTCAACGTAAGTGGTTGGCTGACACAGGGAAGTAATGTGAATGAAAAAGGATATGATGCGCTTCCTTGGTTACTCATGTTTCTTAAAACACTGCTGCCTTCTTTCTGTGTTTGAAGCTCTGATTCAAACAGAAAGCCTCGCCTCTCAGGACAATCGCTTAAACTTAGTCATAGATGGAACCCACTGTCTTGCCAATCGGTTTCAGCCCCTGGCAAGTTCGCTATGGATTCAATGCGACCAGAGAAATTGACAGCAAAACGTTCTTTGGGGTGAAAGGGTTTATTACCCGGCTTGTTCTCCCGGCAGTAGGTCGAGCACTAGTATCTTCTGCCTCCGCCCAGAGCCCTGAGCCGAGCTCTCTATATAGCACAATAATAGCTTATTGCCTAAAGGTGTGGAAGCGGTAGCCTAGCAACAGGCGAGTTACATCATCAGGTGGTTTAAGTTCAGTGAGGATCCTGGCCATAGGAACCCCAACTTCCCCACACACACTTGCACTATTTTGAGTCTCACTGAACTTCCCACACACTGTGAGTACACGGAAATTCTGGACTCCTGGGATAGCATGAATACTATATGCAAAGAAGTCAACAAAGAATGATAAATATGCATATTGTGCATGTTTACTCAAGCACATGCTCCACTGTTCCTTCGGAGTTTGAATGTTTACAAAACATAAATTCAAAAATGAAATTATTAAGAATTTCAAGACAACAAAAACGGAACATTACACCAAGTGCAGAGGCCCTCTGAGTGTAGGGCCCTGAGAACAAGGTGATTGTGTGGTGGAAGCCCCATAGCTGTGTATGAACGGGATGGGGAGGAGCCGTGGTGGACACATATCACATGCATCTCCCCCGCTAAGGTGCATGTCTCATTCCACTAGACATCCCCCCACCTGGACTTAGCCTGTACTGATACTGCAAGGTAGTAAACATTAATAAGAAAGTCATATTAGGTGATGTCACGACTGCTGCACTTTCACCATGATGATTGATATCTGTGCCCTTTCTAGTTCCAAAAAGTAGATTGAGACAGTTTATATTAACAAGAAAAACATGTATATTACTAGTACAACCATTTTGTTAGACTGTTTGGAAGAATCTACTAAATCTCAACATGGGAATACCCTCTGACCCAGTAATTCCACTCTTACCTACAGAAATGTCTATATATTGTTACAAATAAATTAATATTATTTATATAATTATATATTTATTATACAAATATATAACATTATATATACCTTACATATATATGTGTGTATATTGTGCATAGCAGCATGATTCCTAATATCAAAATACTGGAAATAACCCGAGTATCCGTTAATAGCATGCATTGAGAAAGAGGGGTATATTAGCACAATGGAAAACTATAAAACAATGAGACATGATAAACTATAATTAAATGACATGATATGGGGCAAATCTCACAAACATAAGTTTGAGCAAAAGATGCCAGACACAGAAGTGTGCCCACTGTACTGTCCTGTGGAAGTAATCTAAGTGTTGGACTTTAGTATATTTCCCTTCGGGATGGCTGGGTAGGGAGAGACAGTAGCTGGAAGGGAGCCTGAGACAGTTGCCAGGTTGTGGTGATGTTTCATTTCTTGACCTGCAGTGCCGTTACACAAAAGTGTTATTTGGGGAAACCTATAGAGCTGTATATTTATCTCGTGTGCACCTTTATGTATGAATGTTACACTTCAATTAAAATTTGCATGAAACACATATACTAAACAAAAATGTAAAGGGAGAAAGGACAGGAAAAAGAGAAGGAGAGTAGGAGGGGGAAAGGGTCCAACAGGAGAAAAAGAAAGAGATTAGAAACAAGCTAAAGAAAATTGGCAGTAACTGTACCAGTAACTGGTAATGTGTAGTTATTGAAAATAAGCATCTGAGCTTTCTGGTAGCTAATGTAAAAGGTAACATTTTGGGTTATACATATTTTTGTGTATAAGAATATCAAATATGTTTTCAGGAAGATGAACTTCCACTGGTATTGTTTCATTTCCGAAGCTATATGTTCAAGAACATGGAAAAGTAAGCAATTGAAACTTAGAGTAGTTCAGAGCATTCATGAGACAGTTTGGATTTGAGAAAAATGTAAAGGTTGGTGCTACCAATGAGCTGACTAGTTTGGGAAAAGTCTACATATTATCAGATTTTGAGAAATAATAATAGCTAATATAGTTTGATATGTGCCAGGGAATATGCTAATCACATACCCACAATATTTCCTCATTTAATCCTTATAATCCTAGGAGATAAATATTACTGACTTCTCCATTTTACAGATGTGAAAATCGAGTCCTAGAGAGACTTGCCTAAGGGTAATAGAAAGTATGTGCAAGGTCTGTCTGACCCGAACCCTAAACACAAATGCCCTTCCTATGGCACGGAGGATGAATTCCCCTATCTCCAAATAAGTTAATTTTTTTGTTTCATGTTTAAATATAAATGTTATAGAATGTCTGCCAGACACACAATACGGGTTTTACTATGCTCCCAATTTGACACATGAGGTAGAATTTTCTGGTGGAAAGAATCTTGTAACGGGGGCAAAAGACTAGCAAACTCAATTTTTTCTGGGCCATGTTCCTTATTTATAAAATGAAGGAGCTGAATTAAATGATATCTGAAATACCACCTAGCTCCTAATTCCGATGAATTCAAGCTTTCTTTTCTGATATAATTGTCTGACAATTTCAACTTCTTCTTAATACCACACCTGGATTCATGATAGTATAATTATATTCTCAGCACAGACATGGATACTACTTTGTTGATGCTGGAAAGCATACATCTGGTTTAATCAAAACAACTGAATTAGAAGATAAAAATAAAAGACACAAAAATAACAGGGAAGGCTAAAACAGCATAGTTTTACAATGTTTAAAATTGCAATTGTATCTGTTTATATATTACTGCTATCTACTCTGACTCTGGAAATAAGTATTGAAGGAATGTTAAATTCCTGAGATTTATACTGAGAGCCTTTCAGTTTTTCTGATTGTGAGAAAGGCAATGAATGCAGAAAAGAGCCTCAGTTTCTTCATCAACATCAGTACTTTTGGGTGGTGAAGATGAAGTGAGATACGGGCAGTCCTTCATCAGCTATAAAGTGCTATTTAGTGTCAGGAGGCATTAGTTAAATCAGTGACAATAGAGACCACATAACCCAAACACATTTTTTCTAAGCAATCATATTTTCCAATGAAAAGCAAGGCCATAAGTTTAGTGAAACCCCACCTCTAGCGAGCTCACCCTGCCATTGGTGAGATAGGAAGAGAAGACAAAGGAATTGTATATTCCAGGAAAAGAGCACGGGACTGGAAGGAAGTTCCTCTCAAATGTAAGTTCTGCCCTCCTGAACACCTGGCTTCTGACTGTTACAGAAATATCAGGGATAGGGAGTACTTTGCTAACAAGAAGTCAATGTTCATACTTGGGACTTTTTCAAAAAATTAGAAAGATCTTTTTCCCTCAGGTTAAAAAATGCTGTCCCAAAATACTTGGAAATATTAAGAATTCTGGATATGCAAGCAATAATTTTCAGACCAGGTCTCCCGACAACAGTTTTGTCCATATCTAAAGCAACTCATTATTGTTTACGTCATTATGAATCCAGTATTCAGTCCCAATGCACTCCACAGGGTTAACCCCAAAATAACAAGTTATGAAATACAGTACTACAGGCAGTTGTTGGACGTGAGATGCTCTGTAACTGAACATCTTCTCTTAATAAAACGAAAAGCAAGACCCTCCAAGGTTTTTAGAACAGCATAGATAATGGAGAAATTTGGGTAGAAAGAAGCAATCTCAGCGCCCCTGTATCTTTTCTCATATCTTTTCTCTCTCAATATGTAGACCCTGGGGATATACTGCTCCTCCTTTAGGATTTCTCGCTCAATTATGAACCAGAACCAAATCCACTTCCTATTGCTTATAGCTCAACTAGAAGAGCCTTCAAAAAGAACTATATAAATCAGAAGAAAACAAAAAATAAATGAACCAAACACACAATATTCAAATCATCAAGCCTATAAGTATACATTGTCTGATCCTGCAGTCATTTATTTACGGGCTCATGGACCTGTTCACTCCATGTTCTCTTTCCAACACAGGACCTTTAGCTGTTAGATTGTAACATTTCCAGAATATCTCTCCTGGCTTTGGTGCATTTGCATATCCTCAGGGGTGGAGAGAAGTTCATCTCCATGTCAATGGGTAATTAATTATCTGGGCAACCAAGGGCGTGTCTGAACCTGAGAGGTTAAGGGGAGGGGCTGGCTTGGTTGCTTGCTTCTTCCATGGCAGGGGAGAGAGAGAGACGGCACTGGACTGCAGTTTGTAAGCAATAAATGGATTTTAAACTTTATTTCTCCCTTTAACTGATTTCCGTTTTTAGAGGTATTTTGCCCTGGGATTTCCTCTACCCAGATTTACACTAGGGTTCTCTTACTGCTACAGTATCTTCTCTGAAAGCTCTGTGTCCTCTCTTCTCATCCCATTCTACAAACTTCTGGTTCTTCTACTATGCATTATTGACAGTTCTTTCTCCACTCACCACAGCCCCATCTCCAAGGGATTTAAAGGAAAGGGACAAACATTTTTGTGTACTTACTATGGAAAGGTATGAAATCTCCAAGCACAAAAATTTAAAAAAAAACTTTAAGGAGGTTTTTAAGCAACCTTCTATAGGTACGTTTCACCTGGGTGTCATCTAGCACTGGTACACTGCCTTCTTTTTATTTTAGAAAAATTTATCTTTACCTAAGCCCTGGCTCAGAGTTCCCTTTCCTAATGAATGGTGAGGAAATTTTGCATTTCCTCCTCTCCTGCCCCACCTGATATTCTGCACAAAGCTAGCTGCCCCACGTTGCAGAATATTCTGAAAAGGACTCCTTGTCTGGTTTTGTGGCTCTGCTCTGTCCTCAACAGTCTCCTTCTCTGGCCAGAAATCTTGTGCTTCCTTCACCTCTATGGCCTTTTGTGTCTTGCTATCTCATGGGAAGTTTAAGCCTTTCGGAAGGAAGAATTGACCGAGACTTTAATTGAAAAAATTTATCCCCCCTATGGCAGGAATACAGATACTAGAGTGCATTCTCTGGGATTAAATATAGCCCTCAACACTCACATGCACATCCACTGTCATATATGCTATGTAAAATGTTATTTGTATCAATCCTACAATTAAGAAATCTAAAAAAATATATAACATGATCAAGGATGCAAACACCATTCATCTGTGACCAAAATGACATCACTTTAATTTGCCACAAGGGTTAGTGGTCTCCCCGATAAAATTGAGAAAGACACTTTTAATATGTTTTGGTGTCAAAAGCAAATATGCTAGTCTTTCTCTTTAGTCCCAACACCTTTATTAGATAACCTTGGCCCAAACCCAGCTTTTCCATGATACCAGTGTTCAGTTTCTGCCCTACCCTGTCCCCATGACTTGCTCCTAGCTCAAGCCTGCTGACCAAACTTGAAGCTTATTTGGGCCTGTGTGAGAAATCAAACACTATCTTCTTTCCCCAGCAGCACCATCATTGGGTTATGTTGAAAGATTTCTAATCTACTTCTCATCAACCTAATCCCACCTGGTTTGTACCTTCCAGAAGTTCCTCAAACTGTTTTGTCTACCACTAGCACTTTTCTTCCCCAGTTCTCCAGGGCTACTGTGGATTCATCCTTATTGTTACATGTCATTTCAGTGGGAATTTGGAAGGAAAGGACCATAATCTCTCCTTACTACAGTTTTGTTAGAAAAACTCCTCTGAATTTTTTTTCCTAGAATTAATATGCATGATTAGTGTAACAGAAATATAAGGAGAGTTTGGAAAAATAAGGAAATACTTCTATTACTATGGATTGGCATTCCAGCTTAATGATGCCCATCTTGAAATCTAGTATTTCCTGGCATGACAATTAGATCTCTGGGGGAAAAAAGCGTAAAAATGCTTTGGTCCTTGACTAAGTGAGCTTTCCTTGAATTGTTTTAGGTTAAAAATGAGAAGGATATAACAAGTCTTGGCTCATAAATTGTCATTCTGTACATCTCTCTAGATATTTTAATCTGAATTAAAACAGCCTGAAGGATGGCTATATCTGTAGGCACAAGGACAGTTTATGACCAAACAAATTTATAAACATTTATCTTATTTACATGTTGCTTTCTTAAGTTTCTTTGCCATAACAACACCACAATGTGGTACAAAGTTATTGAATTTATGGTCTTGACCTATATGTTTGCAACAAATAAAAGTTTGCTTCCTAATTCCACAATAGCCACACTGCTTGTACAGGCAGACAAATATAAATTAATGGGGTCGTGAAGGGGTGGCCTCTCAACAGAAACTAACAGGAAGTGCATTACAGAAATTCAGTATCATTGTTTCTTGTATCTAAGGTATCAGTAGCATGCATATGACTCAAGGAAAGAAATAATATTGAATGTATCTGCAAGATTTTCTGATCTGTTATCCTAACAGTTCAAAAGTCCTTGTCATCACTGGAAGCTGCTGTCTTAGCTGCAAGTGTTAGCACTACACAAAGGTAGGTCCTCACATAGTTTCTGTGGCTCACTTTGCTTTTAAGACCCTCTCGCTTTCAGCTTTGCCATCAGCAGTTTACATACCCAGCTCTTCAGAAAAGGGGATTGCAGTAGCTTAGTTTTACAATTAAATGACAGGTCTCCCTTATTTGGGACTCTAAAATACTATTTAATGTTTCTATGCTTTTTGAGCAACTAAGGGGATAAATAAGGATTCAGGAGCATTATCTGTTACAGTGTTCTTAAAAAATCAAGTTTATAGGTTGTGGAATTAAAAAAATGAAGTAGAATTTGAAGATAGGGTGCAAACAGGAAGCACTAAATACATGAAAACAGGTATTTTAACAGAATTAAACTATAAAAACTGACCCCACAATTCTGAAAATAAGTATTCAAGAACTAATTCAAAGGGAAGCTTATTCAGCTATTCAGCTTTGTAATTTACAGTACATGAGTTCTTCAGTTTCTGATGTACCTTGGGCACACAGAACTCATAATTTTCCTCACACATACTCAATGTAGACAATGACTTACTCTAATAGTTCATTTTTAAGGAATTATTTCTCTTCTGATTATTATCACTTGTATTTTTTGTCTCTTCCACAGTAATGGAAAACTGCTAACAATTTATATACCAACTTGATGTCATTTGAATATCTAGCTACAGTCCCTAGCAATAAATTATTTTTGTTTTTGGAGATGATATACTATATGCTTTATATTTACTGAAAAACTAAGACCATAGCCATCAGCCATCAAAAACATTTCACATTTCAAAACTTTTACTGGTATAAATTCTGTACCTCTAGTAAGTTATCTCACTACATTAAAATATTCAAAATGTCATGACTGTTGGTGCTCATTTATAACTTAAAATACTCTTCTTCCTATTACTTAGGACTTTATTCCTATGCTTGGCATTAGAAGTTCCTTATGATCTGGGATTTTTCTTACTCAACAAATTTCCTTTTTACAACTCTACAGCATGAACCTACCATTCTAATCAAGATAGTATTTCCACAATTTCACAAATACATCCTCCTACTTCCTATCATCATTCTTTTATTCATATTGTTCCTTAAAATGTAACATCCCCACCTCTTACATATTTCTAAATTCTATTATTAGCACTCAAAAGATAATGACTACATAATTATTTAATTACACAGAAAGGAAAATTAGGGATATACCTCACACATAAAAAAATATCAGATATATTAAAAAGTTAGTGTAAAAACGAAAATATAACCCAGAAGAAAATATAGTTAATATTTCAACACAGAATAAGGTCTAAGTATAAAATGGAAGAAATTATAAAGAAATGATCACAAGACTTCATAAAAACTTTCATATTTTAAAAATAACTACTGAACAACTGAAATGACAATAAACTGAATTTCTATATAAGAAACTGTATAGGAAGACATCCTTTTTAGCTCCCTTCTCCAAAGACTTCAGAGAATACCTGTTTTGTATACAGCAAAACAAAAATGTTACAAATATCCATGTTTCCAAAAAGGACTTTCTGCAGGCTTATTTTTAGGGTTTCTGCTTGTTTTTACTGCTTAATTCTAGTCCCACCCATGATGATTTTAAATGCATGCCCTTTATTAATTTGTTCAACACATGCTTTTATTGCACTCCAAACACATGCCAGACACTGTATTGGATGCTAAGAATATACTGGTGGACAAAACAGGCATGGTCCCTTCTGTCACAGAAATTTGCTCAACAGAAGAGAAACACGAATCAAGTAATCACATAAATTGTGGCAAAACAAACAAAAACTACAAAGCATCTAAAAGCATCTAAAAAGGACTTCACCTCTAGGGGATTGGGATGTGCATGTGTACAGGAAGATTTCCCTAAAGAATTCTTATCTATATAAAACATGTAAGCTCTGCAGAGACCTTATCTTAAATATTTTTGTACCTTTCTGCATCTCACATAGTAAGTCTTCTGTATTTGTTTGGTGATTTATTCTTTAAAGTTGAGGCTTTCCTTATTAGCTAGCCTTATTTTTTCAATGGTAGGCATTAAGTCAGCTTTAGGATAGATACTTTAAGACAGTTTAGGAAGATAGATATTTTTATTTTTATAAGATTAAACAACTTAAATCTTGCCTAGATAATCAGGTGATTTCAACATCAAGACTGTCAAATTAAATGGTGGGATACTATTTAAACATCAAAAATGATCAACTTATTTATATCTCAAAAAGATTTACATAATTTATGTACTAAAATAAAGTTATTAAACAGTTTCACTAGTAGTACACATAGGTTATAAAAATTCTTTTAAAAGCATATATTTTTACACTGTATATCCTGGAAGTTTATTTATTACTAATTCACAAATATCTTTGCATTGCTTGGAAATATTTAGTGAACCAACTTCGTCTTCTTCAACCTGATCTGATGTACTACTATCCAAGACATTAAGTTCTAGTTCTGATAAATTAGATGGTGGATAAGAACTCACTTGAGATGTCTGAGGTGACTGGCTATTTTCTAAAGACTTGCAACCAGTTCTTGTTTTAAGTTTTACAGAGATACCTTGACCCCTCTGTAAAACTTTAGAATTATGTGTTCTATTTTGGTCAATCTGATTTTCTTTCTCCTCAGTCCAGAGTGATATACTAGATGCTTCCTCCAAACTTTTATCTTGAGTCTTTGAACTCTGAGATTTTTTATATGAGTGTACAGGTGAGCCCGCTGAAAAAGGTGGGCTAAGAATAGAATTCTTTTCACTGTTATTTTTCCTTATGGAAAATCTTGTTTCACTAGATTTACTTGTACATTGACTATGTTTTGGATTTTCTGCCCTTGGACCACTATCATAAGCTTGTGAAATTGTGCTAGTGTCCTCAGTGGTACAGAAATCTTCTGAATAGCAAGGGCTGGTGAAGTCATCTGAATACTTTAGTTCTGAGATGCTTTCAGAGCAACTATTTTTACTTGGCTTATTTTCACTCACATCAGCCAGAAGAATGTCATTATCAGTGGTTTTGATCTGCTTAACATCTATTTCTTTATCTACTACAATTCTGTCAACAACTGCAACCTGGGGGAAAACACATGGCCTTTGGACTTTCATTTCCACTTTTCCTTCCAAAATATGGGTAGGAACAAACCTTTCTGGGACAATGGAATTTGTTGGACTCACAATTTCTTCTAATGGACCATTACTGGTTCTGTGTTGACCACCATTAACTGCTTTTTCAGTTGTACATTTCGGTTTGGTTTCTTTAGTTGTGCTGGGGTCATCAAAAACTCCACTAATTTGCTTTGAGGTAACACCATTTTCAGCAAAAGATGCATCTGATTCTACATACTTATCTTTAGGCAGTTGATGTGGCTTCTGATGTTGTTCTGCAAAGCTTAACACTTTAACTTTTGATGATGGACTTCTGAGTTTTGCATCCAGTCGTGCTTTCATTTTTCTATACTGCTCTCTCTTTTCATGTACTACCAGCATACCAGGATTTGTTTGCTTTAAACGTAGTTTAAGTGTATTTGTTAAGCCATAAAGTAGCTTTCCCCTGGGAACTCTTTTGGGCCAGGTACCACTGTTCTTTTCAAAATATTTACCTTTCTTAAGACTTTCGACTTGGTTACTTTTATCCTGAAGGCTCACTGACTTTTCCTTTTCCCACACAGAAGGCTTTTCCTTCTCAGATTCAGACTTACATGTGGACTTGGCAGAAGACTCTGGTGACTTATCCTCAGTTCTATATAACCAGGCTAAGTGAGGATGTATATGAGCAGGGCTTGCGGTGGGTTGGTTGTACAACAAGGACAACTCAACCAACAAAGCATTTAACAAAGGCAGCTGCCTTATTGTATTAATTCTGTTTTGTTCAGTTTGAGTGTTATGTGTAGTTTGAGTACTTGCTCCTATATCCTGAACATGTGGAGGATTTATAAGCACTGGAGGACTCTCGGGTGTTGCAGAATTTGTATGTTTCAGAGGATTAGCCTGTGGTGGGGGATTTATAAGTTTTTCTTCTGGAAAAGTACCATCCAGTTCATCAGGTACATCCATTTGAGGCTTAATGGTGATTTTACTCCGTATAGGAGACATCTTTTCTTGGGTCAGATGAGTGTAATACAGAGGAGGAGGACAAAATGTGTTGGTTTCGATGTCTAACTCTGTGACTTCCTGATCAGGGGTGCCGGCACTCCCCCCACCACTAGCATTTGAACAAACCGAGTTGGTTCTACCGTTCTGCACAGAACGTGTGTTACCAGAGTTGCTCTTAGTGTGGAAAGCTATTTCCTTCAAATCCTTGGGAGTCTTTGGGATTTTTAAACCCACCAGAGGCCTATCATCATCACTTGGGTTTGACTCTGAGTTTGGCTGCTGCAGCGGTTGCTTTTCCTGCGGGGTTTGGGAACTGACCTCTACTGCCTTCCGCAGCTCTACTCTCTCCACTCCACCTCCTGCGGAGGTGACCGGCCGCTTAAGATGGCCCAGCAAGCTGCTTCCCAGATCAGTCAGGCGGTAGCCCAGGGCAATATCCCCAATCCGCTCCCCAACATGGTTATGCAGAGGAAAACTTCCTCGATGACCCTGGGAGCAGGCGGAGGCGGCTGGTCCCAGGACCTTGCGGACCGCGGCGGCCAGCGAGATGCTGCAGGCACCCAGGAGCTGCGGGGCAGGAGTCGGCCGCCCGGGGGGCAGCTGAAGCAGCAAGGTATAAAGCGGGATCCGAAGGAGCAAGCGGTGCAAGGTGGCGGGGTGCAGGTGGAAGAGACAGGACTTGCCGCGACCGAAGCTGAGCAGGCCGGGCCGGGGTTCCGGAGCCGGGGCGGCGGGGCCGCCGGGAGGGTAAACGAGCAGCGTGGGGAAGTCCAGCAGGCGGAAGGCCACGGCGGGGCACAGGACGCGCGATGTCCGCGGCGGCGAGGCCTCCTCCACTTCCTGCTCCTCTTCCAACCCGACCACGGGCGGCGGCGGCGGCGGCAGCATCCCGGTTTCCAGTAGCACCCAGTCTACTAGCAGCTCCAGCGAGAAGAACCGCTCGGACAAGGCCGACGCCATTGCTGTTGCCCCAGGAGACGGTGACAAGATCTCGGAGAACGGGAAGATGAGCCCTTGATTCTCGCGATAGACACGGAGAGACGGCGCCCGCGCCTGCTCTCCCGCGAGACTTGGGGGACACCCCTGCGGTGTAGGCGTGTTCTGGAAATTGTCGCTGCCCCAGGTATTTTGCATTCCAGACTTGTATTAACGCAATTGCTTATGATACTACCAAGGCTATGATGCAAAAATAGAGGGGATAATTTTTCGGTTTGGGTCACTTTTTTTTTTATCACTGCAGATCCCATGCAATGTTGGGGTCAGGCAAATACATCCGAGGAATATTTAAAGTAAACCAGGTCTCTCTTTCCAGACCCCAGGCTTCAGAAAGCCAGTTAACTGTCCATGGTCGGCCTTCTCTGGCAGCCGGTTTCCCCAAAAGTCGATGGCACTGCTCTGAGGCGGCCTAGGAGCAGGCGAGTAAACGGTAGGAGGACATGTGCCACATTCCAGCTGAGCAGTGACCACGTATGAGACTAATGTTAATGATTCCATTACACAATATGCACACATAAACACAGGGTTGGGGGAAGGGAGCGGGGCGGAGGATAGCTTACAGCGCTGTCCCAGATTTTGAAGGAGACATGCTTCCTGCCTCAATGAGCTAGCCAGCCAGGTTAAAACCAAAGCTGATGCGTGGAGAGCCTTGAATGCCAATGGTTAGGAATTTGGACTTTATTCTGTATAAGTTGTTTTGAGTGAATAAGTGTGATCATACCAATGTTTAGTAATGTAGCAGTACAAATACAAAGGATAGATTCTACTATTAATTGAATTCAGAACAATCTATTGAAAGGCTAGTGCAGTGGTCAATTAGGGTCTGAACTTGGTCAGGGTTGGTGGAGAAGAAAAAGAAGTGACAGAAGAGGCATTTGTGACAGCAGAATTTAGAATTTGGTGACTGAGAGAGAGCAGTTATGGGTGAAAATTGCTACTGAAAGAGAAAAAATTGAGGAGGAACAGATAGGATTTTTTTTAAAGTTACTTTGGATTTATGGGACATGAAGAGTTTGAGTTGCCTGCCGACATTATGTGAATATGTTCAACTTTAGAGAGCTTTATAAACAGTAAAATTGCAGTGCATTGAAGATCAGAAGAACATCTTGAAGCTCGAGAAATTCAGAAATTGGAGGGCTTGGTGCTTTAGTGTGAAGATGTGAGGGAGGTTTCATTGCAGCATAGAAGGTACTACTCTTGGCTTTGAGAATCTTACTAGCTACCTGCAGAGGAAACATTTATCAAGTAACATTCTTAATAGATGGATGACATTGAGCAATAAAATAAAAACATATTCACAGTGAAAAGCAATGAGGTATTGAGTCCATGTGTGCAGGCAAACTCAGTAGATAAAATTCCTCATAGAAGGCATCCAGCTGGAAGTCTTTTGAGTAAGGCTAATAATGTGGAATATTGGCACTTTCATATCTCCTGTATACAGCCAGGGAAACCAATGCCTCTCTTCTATAAGGACATTGCTTCAATAAAATGTACAATTTCTACAGGGTAATAAGTTTTCTGCCCATATATTGAACATGATTGATATTAATAGTATTTTAATAAGAATATTTTAAATGTAAATAATGCTAAATATAACAAATAAAATTTTACTATGACAATTAAAATGTTTCCATGTTCATAAACTACACATTCAGAAATACCACAGTGCCATGGCTGAGAACCTGGGTTCTGCAGGCAAGCTACCTGGTTCTAATCCTGGCTTTGTGACCATGTACCAGTTTCTCAATTTGTGAATCATTTTCCTCATCCAAAAAAGGGGTATCTTTACTATCTACCTAATAAAAATATTAAAATATTATGAGGATCAAGTGAAGACATATTCGCAAAATTCTTAAATAGTGCCTGGCACATAGTAAATACTAGTTAAAATAAATACTATTTATTATTTGCCACAGAGCAGAGTTTTCAGCTGAGTTTTTTAAAGCACTCAGCTATTAGTTAGAATGAATAATTTATGTGATAGGAGCCTGTAAAAGAATATAATTAAAATGTAGAAGATACAATAAACATAATTAAAGAGCTTAAATGAGAAATCATTTAAAAGGAAAATGGAGAAAATACAGGAAATGCACTGTGCTGTGTTAAAAACAGAAATGTAAAAAGGCCTGGATAAAGCCCTTTCCCCTTTACCATAGTTAAAAATGCCGTGCAAATGCTGGTCTGGCAGGGTAAGTCTGGGAAGCTTGGCTCTGAGAACTGCTTAAGAAACAGACTGGAATTTCAGATGTTGCCCTCTGGCCCTGGGTTCTCCCCCATTGGCTTTTGAAGCTTGTGTTTCAGGTTCTAGATACATAATGTATTCCTGGAGCAAAAAGTCTTCTCATAGGAGAAGTACACTCCCACAATCATTCATTCAGGACCTAAGATAAAAGCCTAAACAGACAGATGCCCTGTCCCAGGGCCTGATTAGAGGCTTCTGAAATCTAAGCCAGATATTCCCCTCTCCTAAGTGAGTTACAAATGAACTTCACACAACTTAAATGCTGTAAAAAAACGCAACTTTGAAAACACCTTGTCATTTTTTGTTAATGGTAAAGAGTACATGACTTTAATCCTCAATGTGTGCAGCGTTTCCATGTGGATCTCTTTTTCTTTGTTTCTTTTCATCCCCTCTGTTTCTAAATTTCTGGCCAGGGGGAATCATAGCTTTTCCATTATGCCGTCTTTTAAGTGAGGGACAGAGTTATGATCAGAGCCATGATTACCACTTTCCATATCGTAGACTTGAAATAGCTGCTGTAAATAGTGCAAATAATAGAAAGAAATTCTGTAACCTTGTACCAAGGCTCTGTGTTGCATTTTCAAGTTTAATTTTAAACTTACCAGAACTTGATATTGGAAAATCCTTCACTTAAGAAGGACAAAGAGCAACACTGAGGGCGGGAGGGAAAGGAGCGGGGGTGTTAAAGAGACTAGGTGAAGGCACTAGCAGTGAATAAAGGGAAAGTGGTCAAAGCCCCACTCTGATAAATCTCTCTTCCAGAAAGGAATGGGAAAGAAATCATTCTTAAGGCATTGAAAACATGGGTTTATTAAAAAGCCAAATGATACACAAGATGGATAAGAATGGTTTCGAGAGAGTTATGTGACTGTCATTGGCAATTAAAATGTTGAATAGGGAACTGACATTGGCTTTGACGTCCAGGTGTCTTGGATTAAAATATCAGCTTTTCCACTTCGTAAGCATGTAGCTGGGGCAAATTCACAGTCTCTGGGAAGCTTTCTCTCAGAATAGTTCATAGATTCACAAACTGTAGTGTACATGTGAAAATGCAGAGACTTGGATTCTACTTCCAGACATTTCGATGTAAATGGTCTGAAGCAGGGTCCAGAGAGCCATTTTTAACTGGTGTCCCAGGATCACTCTGGTGCAGGGACTCACTCACCTTAGTTCCCGGCACCTTGAAGACAGCTATATAACTCTTTGTGAAGTTTGTAAGAAGTAAAATGTTATCAAACCAGTAGATTGGATAGGCCACTAGAAAGATTCATGCATCTATGAAATCATAGCTTCCTCTTTCACATTTCCCATGTGAAATGGAAAAACTGGTGGCCTTTAGCATCAATGCATTACCGTCAATATGTCCCCATGCCTAGAGATTCTGACCGTAAACTAAAATGTCTCTGCAAATACTTCCGTTTTTTAGTGCCTCTTACCTGTGCTTGCCTCTGGATTGGGTCCTTTATAAATCCACTTTTTTAATTCTCATAGCAACCCCATTCAATTATTCATATGCTTATAATGAATCTAACTTGGAGAAGTTAAGAAGTGTACATAAATATGAATCTGAACAGTAACTAAGGGGTGAACTGGCTTGAGAGTTCAGTTCTGCATACATACACACACACACACACACACACGAAGCTTGTGTTCATCCCAATAAATTCCCGTAGGTTTTGCATCTATGCCTAAGGACAGTATTAATATATTGAAAACTGACAATATCGAGTTGAAAGAATGCATTTTGGAAAAACAAAAGTAAAGAAAAAAAGAGTGTATTTTGGGGTACAGAGGAACAGTAAAATAATACCACAAGGAAGGTAAGAGACGAATGCAAAACGTGGTAATGTGTGATAAGAAAACTGACCCAGATGAAACAAGTCAAGGGCATAGAGAAAGTGGAGGTAGGAAGTGGGCTGCTCCAAAGTCTAAAGAAACAACCGCCAAATATCAAGTATGGACCTTCATTGGATTCTTAAACAAACCATCTAAAAAACCAGTATGTTTGAGACAATAGGGGCAGTTTGATTCTAAGCTGGCCTTAGAAGATACAGAAGAATTATTGTTAACATTAAGTGTGTTAATCTCATCAAGATTAAGAAAATGTCATATGTATAAGAGATGTCACCTGAAGTAGTGGGATTGAAATGACAATGCCTGGGAGGTTTTATAATGCCTCTGAATTTTAAAAAATGGAATAGGTAAAGCAAATGTGGCAGAAACTTGATAATTACTGAATCTGTGTGATAGGTGTGTATGGAAGTTCATTTTTATGTTACCTCCTGTACTTTTGTGTATATTTAAACCTTTTCATAATAAAAAAATGTTAGTGCTTCACAAGTTTCTTACCAAACCAGCCAGAAAAGATTATGAACGCATACAGTGTAGCATTGGATTCGTCATTACTGTAAAAACTAAACATTATGTGTGATAATATTTCTGGGGGAATCTTCTTTTCCTTGCTGGAGTTGTGAACTCCTGCACTCCCCAGGAATAAAATCTGATGGCTGTACCAGGTAGCCACTTAAAATAAAGGTGTTTGAATGTAGGTTATGTATAAATAGCATGCCTCCTATTTATAGATATTGAAGGCCAAGCATATTTGGAATTTCTTTTGACCTTGCTTCGTTTCTCAAGGCCAGCCTATTAAAGAGGTAGAGAGGTGATTCTGTATAACTACAGCTAGGAACTCCCTCTCCACCTCTCCTGTTGTAGGCGTATATTATCTTGAAATTTGCTTCTTTAACTTTCTACCAGCTATTTTAGGATCACAAGGGCATCTAAAAATTTATTTTTTCCTTAAAATATGCGTGTGTTTATCATGTCCTTAACTGGAATTTTCAAAGAGAAATAGGGCTCATGTGAGTACTATGTATATCGCAAGATGTTAAGTACATACTGACATTTCCAAATTTTAAATAAAAATTAATAGCTTGAGCTAATCAACATCATAGCAATACAGGAACCTCTAAGACCAGATCCCAGCCAGCTTCCCCAACTTTATTCCTGCCATCCAAACAGCACCATTTACAGTTTCACCCATATAATTTCCTGTTCTCAGTGCTAGATTATGCTTTGCTTTCCCCTGCCTAAAATACTCTTGTGTCCTTCTCAAACTTGATCCACTTTTAATGTCTAACTCAAACACCACGTCTTTTCTGAAATTCTTTCCTGGTAGTCCTGGTTGGAAGTGATCTTTCTTTTCCCACACTTTTACGAACTGTTTCTCTGTCTTGTATTATTATCCTTACCCACGTGAGTTATTGTCCCTAATTCTCTAAATTCCTGACAATGTTATTTCTTACAGTTAACACAGTGCCTCGTTTCTGTGCATAGGATTTGTATATATTTGACATGTTAATAAACAAGAATACAATCCCTTATATGACTCGATTGTGTGGAGCACAAAGTTTGAGAAATATCCTGAGCTAAAAACTTCCAAAGCAACTATTTAAAAGAAAGCTCTGATTCCTCCCAATCTGCAGTGTTTTTCTTTGTGAGGAATAGTGTTTAATGGAAACCAAGGAGACCCTCAGAATGTGCGGCCTTGTCAAAGAGACCCTACTGCGTTCAATTTGCCTTAGATTTTGAAGTTATGGTTGACTAAATCCGAGGCCTTAGGTAGTTAGATTAAAGTAAACAGGATTAAGTGCTCTTCTCTCCATGCCAATTTTATGATATGTGGAGCTTCTTTTTTGTTCCGGCTGCAGGTGTGAACATATCTGTGGCCTGCTTGGTGCCCACCAGACAGCAGGAGGGACAGGCCCCCTGCTGCAGGTGCAGCTGAGGTTGTAAGTGGTACCAGAGAAGTGTGAGCATGCCTTCTTTTAAATGATTAAATTAATGTATGCAACCTCTGAAGGAAACTCATCCAGCCCAGCTAAAAATAGATTCCATGTGCATTTAGCTTAGATTCTCTTAAATTGTTCCTCCTGCTCTTTGTAATGTCAGTCTCCTCTTTTGTTTTTCTACTTCCCACCTGCAAAGCCTGGCATACTGGGGCAGTACTACTGCCATAAATAGAATCCGGTATACAAGGGCAGCTACTCAGCTCGCATTCCCAGGCTCCACATAAAGGGGCATGATGATACCTCACACCCTTTAGGATGGCTACTGTCAAAAAAAAAAAAAAAAAAGAAAGAAAATAACAAGTGTCAGCCAGGATGTGGAGAAATTGGAACCCTGGGCACTGTAAGTGGGATTGTAAAGTGCTGCAGTTACTATGGAAAAGTGTGTGGTGGAGTTGAGGACTGAACTGTGGCCCCCAAAATTCATACGTTGCAACTCTAAGCCCCAGTGTGACTGTTTGGAGATGGGGCTTCTAAAGAAGTAATTAATGTTAAATGCAGTCATTAGAGCAGAGCCTAAATTCGGTAGGACTGATGTCCTGATAAGAAGAGACCCCAGGAGAGTGCACACACAGAGAGGTCATAGGACGCTGTGAGAAGGCAGCCATCTACAAGCCAAGGAGAGATCCCTCACCAGAAACCAATTTTGCCTGCTACTTGGTCTTAGACTTCCAGCCAGCAGGACTGTGAGAAAAAACATTTGTGTTGTTTAAGCACCCAGTCTGTAGTATTTTGTTAAGGCAGCCCTAGCTAATACAGGTGGCTCCCTAAAAAATTAAAAATAGACTTACCACATGGTTTGGCAATCCCACTTTTGGGTATGTATGTGAAAGAATTGAAAGCAGTGTCTTGAAAAGATATTTGTACATGTGTGTTCACAGCAGCACTATTCCTAATAGCTAGAAAGTGGAAGCTACCCAAATGACCATCAACAGGTGAATGGATAAACAAAATGTGGTTAATTCCTACAATGGAATATTACTCAGCCTTAAAAAAGGAAGGAAATAATGGCACATCTATGACATGGATGACTCTGGGGTCCATTATGCCAAGTAAAACAACCAAAACAAAAGACAAATACTGTGTGACTCCACTCACAGGAAGTATTTGAAGTAGTGAAATTCATGGAAGCAAAATACAGTCTAGTGGCTATTGGGCAGGAGGATGGGGCAGTAAGAAGAGTCATTGTTTAAATTGTATAGAGTTTCAGGTTTGAAAGATAGAAAAGTTCTGGAGTTTTTTTTCACAACTACTGAACTGTACATTAAAAAATGGTCAAGATGGTACGTATTATGTGTTTCTTAAATAATAATTTTTTAAAAAACAACGAGAAGTGTTAAGGGGGTGCATGGTGAAAGAAAATGAAGACGAGTAGTGGAAGTCTCTAGATGTGGCTGTGCTAATTCTTTTGCACCCAACATTTAATCTAAATAGTCATCTGAACAAGAGGTTTTTCAAACATGTCCAGTGAGCTTCTCTCATCAGCATCAGAGCCAGAAGTATGGTTGTAATGCATAGAGCTCTGATTCTTTGCTACTTGTTCCCGGAATAATTGTCACAAGGCAAGACACATGAGCCCTCTTGTCCTCTGTGTCCCTGCAGCACGCAAAGTCTTACCAAGACTTATCTACCCAGACCACCCCCACCAGCACTGCACCTCCATGCAGACAGACCTGCACCTCCAAGCTGCCTCTGTTTTTTACCTTTTCCCCTTCGCCCCACTCATAGCTCATTTTTTTCTATCAAGCTCTTTAGATTTTTAAGTTAACAATTTTGGGGTGCTTATGAATGATGACTACTATGTATTTCAAATACATAGGGTCTTTAAAAATGTCTTCCAAAAAGAGTAAATGAAATTGTACTTCATATAGTAGACCATTGGAAGAAATGTTTCTGTCCTCATCCTTGAAATTATATTGTTAGTAAATATTTATCTTGTCTCCCAAACACCCCCAAACTACACTACTTTGGCATATTGATGATTTTGAATTAAAGTTGAGAAACATCCAGTGTGAGATGGACACTCTGACCCTCCCCTGACCCTCGGAAAGCAAGAAATAAATTTCCCATGTGAAGGTACCCTCCCTGCACCAGGAGGAAGACAAACACCCTCATCACCAGAGATGGGGATTCAGGCCCCAGAGTTCTAAATAAACAAACCTTGCTACCACTTCACTTATTTGCTCCCCCAAGCCCAAACTTCTGTGTCTTGTCAATTCTTCATAAATTTACTGTTTCTTTGTCTAAAACCTATAAAAGCTGGCTACTTTGGTCACTTGGAGCCTCATATCTTTAGGGTTCCTGCACATACAAAATTAAGTATGTTTTTCTCCTGTTAATCTGTTTTATATCAATCTAAGTGTTAGACCAGCCAAAGCCCTAGAAGGGAAGAAGGGAAAGTTTTTCATCGCCTACATTTTGATTTCTGATTTCATGATTTCTTTCCTCAAGAAAACTTTGTAAACCATTTTGTGAGGTTTTGTTTCCAATGGTATGTTTTATTACAAAAACATTTGCTATAAATTGGTATTTTAGTATAGATTTCTCATGACTTCAGGTTTTATGTCATAACTGACTCTAAAGCTTAATTACCTAAAAATCATTGAATTAATAGATTATACTCAGGACGAGGAGAGAAAGATACAATTTGGGATCGTCCTAAATTTTATCAACTCAACTATGTGTATATACAATGCTTAATTGAATAAAACCCACAAAGTCCAAACTTTTATTGATGGGTACTTAACTGAATAAAAACCATGAAGGCTGGATCCTTTTATATTATTGCTTCTCTCAAAAATTCAGTATGTATTGATAGACTGTCCTAAAAACTTTTCCCCAAATAGTAATTTTTTTAGGTTTTCACACATAAATGGCAATCAGTGCAAAGTCATGCAAAGAAAACAAGTATTTAGTGTACTGAAAAGACACCCTGGCAAAATCTAAATATGCAAAGTGAACAGATTTGGAAACCTGGTGGTTGTAAACACTTAGGTGAACTTTACATTTAGAGCTGAAGCATTCTTTATTTGAAACTCCATGTTGCTCTGGCATCATCTGTTGATCAGAATCTGTGGGTTTCTGGTCTGTGCAATATCAGAGTCCGGCAAACTGTTTAATTCGACCCCTTCCTAATCTGAAATGAGGTCATGTTCCATAGTTTCATAGGAGTTTTAGCATTAATAACTACAGTTTTTTGGGTTTTTTTTTTCATTCGTAAGTGGCATAGACTCTGAGTAGTAGAGTACTTGGATCAAAGGATACTTACTGAGTTTTGATGCAGACTCCAAAATTAGTATCCATAAGTCGTATATCAATTTATTCTTTCACCACCTTTGGTTAGTATCTTTTTTTTTTTTTTTTTTTTGCTAGTGTTGTGAATAAAAAAATTGCCTCATTTGTTTTTAATTTACATTTCTCCTATTACTAATGAAATTAACATATTGTGATATATTTGTTATCTTTCTCTTTGTGTCCTTTGACTATCATTCTATGGATTATTTTCTTTTTCCTATTAATTTGTAGAAGCTTTGTAGAAGTACATGTATATATTCCTGTGTACATGTATGTACATATATGTATATGTGTTTGTAATAGTTCCAGTTTGTAGATTATGTTTTAACTTTATAGTGAACTTTTATGGACAGCTGTTCTGATTATAATATAGTCACATTTATCATTCTTTATGTTTTTATTAGTGACTTTTTGCACCTTGTACAATGAATCTTTTCTACCTAAGGTCATAGACATTATCCTATAGTTTCTTTTAAAATGTTTTAAGTTTTTTCTTTTACACATGAATGTATCTAGAAGTGATTTTTGTGTTTTGTGTAAGATAGGGATCCAATTTTATTGTTTCCTTTCAATCACTGTTCTAGCACTATTCATTTAAAAGTCCATCCTTTCTCCCAATAACCTGCATATATCAATGTAATGAACATAAAGTTCTGTTTCTTATTTTTTCCACTGTTTAATAATTTCTTTCATCTTCCTTGTGTCAATACCAATATTGTCTTAATTACTATTAATTTCTAAGAAGTTTACTATCCAATAGGGAAAATCCCATTTTATTCTTCTTTTTAGAAATACCTTCTCTAATCTTGGGCTTCTGCCCTCAGATTCATATTGCAGAGTTGGTTTAAGTTCCCAAAAAAGCACTATTGAGGTTTTTTTTCTTTTTGGAATATCTGCATCAGTTTGAGGAGAAGTCATGACATCTTCACATTATTAAATCTTTATATTAACAGGATACATGTCTTTATGTATCTAGGCTTTATTTAATGTCTCAATAATTCTCCAGAAATTTCTTGCACAACTTTTCTTAAATTTATTTTGACATATTCTATTTGTTTCTATTATAAGTGTATTTGCTAATGAACTGTTTTAAGTATTGCCAATGTGTAGAAGTACAATTGATTTTTAAAAATTGATTTTATATCCAGCCAACTTGCTAAACTCTTCTTATAATTCATTTTTATTTATTATGTATAAAATACTATTATCTATGATAATAGTATTTTGTTCCTTTCCATACTTTATACTTTCTACTTTTTCTTAAGAGGTCACAGTCTTTAAAAAAAGCCAAAGATAATTCCATCCAGTCTCTCCACACACTAAGTAAAAAGAATAATAATATGAAAATCCCACAAATGCATGTGGCTTCCCCTTTCTACCTCCTCATAGTTCTCTTAACCTGGAATATTATTTTCCACAGACTATAAATTATAGAATCCTTTAAAGGGCAAAGTAGAATTCCCCTGCTTGAAGCTTGAGGTGCATAAACACATTTCCTGTCTGGAATCATGGGACAGCCAAACAGATTTTAATTTTTAAAAAGTTTCCCTGTAGAATTTTTACCTTTTTTAAAAAGAAAAATTGGAAGTATTTAACCATAGAAACTTAGGGCAGGTAATTATCCAGAGATAAAACATTATTTGGCAGAATGGTACTTAAGGGTTGTAAGTCCTACTTGTGGGTCCACCGTGAGTTTCCTCAGAGGCCATCTGGCCCCTAGGGCCTTAGCTTTCTGGAGTACATACTGGACATAACAACACACAAGATCATCTTACTTCACAAAAATGATGTGAAAACCAATGGCCTAAAGTCTGGAAAGTATTTTCATTCCCTGAGAAAGTGAGTATTACAAAAACATTGGTGATTATTATTATAACAATTATAATGACATAATTCTACAGATGCAATGCTGTAACCTCATGGGTGCTTACTAAATAATAATCAAATGGATTAACACATAGAAGATTCACAGTTAAAAAATCTGTCATTTTTGAGTTACAAAAGTATTGTATTTTCAGTGTTTTTATCATAGATGGATTTCACATGACCAATTTTAGCAAAATTTCTAAAATACTATGAGATTATGCTGTACATGTTGAGGCTTTACCATAGGCTGAGCAAATAGCAGCCATTATCCCTTCCTTAAAAGTCTAATTCATGGTGCCTAATATGCACACTCCTTGACCTGCCAATTCTAGTTCCTATAAACATCTGAGGAAACAACACTGGGTCTCTGTGGAGAAGTTGGGGTTCCTATGACCAGGATCCTCACTGAACTTAAGCCACTTGATGATGTAACTGGCCTGTTGCTAGGCTACCACTTCCACACCTTTAGGCAATAAGCTATTATCGCACTATATAGAGAGCTCGGCCCAGTGCTCTGGGTGGAGGCAGAGACGCTAGTGCTTGACCTACCACTGGGAGAAGAAGCCAGGTAATAAACCTACACCCCAAAGAATGTTTGTTGTCATTTTCTTTGGTCACACTGAATCCATAGCGAACTTGCCTGGGGCTGAAACCCATTGGCAAAATGGTGTAGTTGGCAGGGTTCATTGTTGAACAAGGAAAAAGAAACGCTGCCCTTATGGGAGGGGTGCTTCAGCAGGCTGTCCCTGTGAATGGGGAAACAGTGGATTGTCCCCCAGTGGGTATGTGGTCTGAGGTAGCTTGCCTCCTAGAGGACTGGGCCCACCCCAGGACTCGAGGCAGGTGGAGGTGACACCTGAGACAGTACCGATAGCCCTTACTATAGTAAGTAGGTCTTTGAAGAGACAGAGTGCCCATGAGGCAGTGGGGACCTTGGGTTGGCTGCCTCTCAGTATTAAAAAAGTCTACAGAAGAGAAGGACATGCTCCTGAAAAATACCCAAGAAATGGCAGCATGAAAATGTGAGCGGCAAACTTCTGTGGATTCTCTGAAGCAGGAAATGGCATTGATGTGAGAGGAGGGTGCACAAGAACGCCGACAGCAAGGTGCTGTTGACAGCAAGGTTGAAGAGGTAAGAGATTCCTCATGGAATGAGACGACAGCACTGTCAGGTGCCGTGAAGGAGGAAAAGGCCATCAAGGAAAAAGACGAACTCCTCAGGGAAGCACAGGTGGAGGTGGCACAAGAACATCAGCTGCGAAGCATTGTAGTGAAGGTAAGAGAGCTGCTGAAGACTGAATGAGCATTGCAGTGAGGCATGTAGAAGAGGTAAAGGTTGTAGTAGAAGAGGCACTCGGGGAAGGGGAGAGAAAGGTGCCATCAGCCCGGGAGATGGAGGAACTGGGGAAGGATGAAGAGGTGGTGCCAGAGGCACTGACCCCTCTATTGAAAGCAAGCCCACTGGTTGTAAAGAAAATAAAGACCCAGCAGCTGAGAGTTCCCCAAGGAGAGGCACAGACCCTCCCCAGGTCATGGAGCACTCTATGGTCCGCCTCTATACTCAAGCTGAGCTGGTGGATTTCGGCTCCTGGTTGAGGCAGACGCCCTCGGAGTCAATATCAGTTTGGCTCCTGCGTCTGTGGGACTTAAGGATGGATGGAATTGTTTGATCTGGATTAGAGATGGGAAAGCTGGCTTCCCTGACACTTCAGCCCACCTTGAGGCAGCGGTTACAAAGTGCACATCAGGCCCCAGGGAATCACTCCCTCCTTGACTGGCTTATGGCTGCACTTCATGCTGTGTGACCCAATCAGGGTGATCTACCATCCTTTCCTGCTAGATGGCAGACATATGCTGAGCTCCAATAGGTGTTATGAGAGGTAGGCGTAAGAAATGCCATCTATAGTCCAGAGAATCATGGCCTAGATGAAGAGATGTTCACTACTGGGATGAGAAATATTGTGCTTCAAACAGCTCCCACATCCTCCTTGGATCTCTAGTGGCCATTCTTTCCCCTCACTTAGGGCAGCCAATAAGTGTGGTGACACGTACAGTAGCAGACTTAGGAGAGGCTGAAGCAATGAGAACATGGAAAGAAATAAGGTCTGCTACTCACAAGAAGAATTTAAAGGACCCCGTGAAGGTCATGAGGATCCAGATATGGGTTGATTTACTATGGGCAGGAGCAGACAGAAGGAAATTATACAGGAAGTCAAGTAGGATATTACTATAGCTATGGCCACAACTGAAACCAGAGCAGCAGTTTAAGCCATTAAGACCAAAGAGGCAGAGGTCAGAGATAGAGCCACAAGTCCAGCCTGTGTGTTTGCAAGACTTCCTGGTGGAGAGTGAGCCAACCTCACTCCAGCCCACACAGGAAGATGACTGGGAAACATGGTTCAAATGAGGGGAAGGTCGAGGTACCTGCTTGAGGGACCAGGGGGGGACTGGAGGCCACATGTTGAAATATCTATCTAATGGTCCCCAGTGAACATACACTGTGTCCTGGCTCTTCTGGACTTGGGCTGAATATTCACTGATTCCTGGTAACCCTGAGTGGTTCCCCAGGACCCCCCATCATAGATGCATATGAAGGTAAGGCTATCAGAGTGAAACAAGCCCAAATCCCTTTGGGAATAGGATGTCTACCCCCAAAGGAATATACTGTGTGTATCTCTTCCATCCCCAAGTATATTTTGGAATTGATATCCTCAGGGTCTATGGTTGCAGGCTACTGCAGGTGAGTTCAGACTGAGAGTACATGTGGTGAAGGCAGTTCTGAGGGGACATTCTAGGCACCTGCCCATAGATTTGCCTGTGCCTTGGGGCGTGACTTATACCAAACAATACAAACTGCCAGGAAGGAGAGAAACTCTCTAGGAGCTGGAAAGAGTGGGTATTATAAAGCTCACCCATAGTCCTTTCATTTCCCCAGTATGGCCAGTATAAAAGCCAGATGGCTCCTGGCATATGACAGTGGATTACCGAGAATTGAATAAGTCATATCCCCTATGCATGATGCTCTCCCCTCTATTGCAGGCCTAATGGATACCCTCAGCTACACACTAGGAACATACCATTATGTGGTAGATCTTGCTAATGCCTTCTTTTCCATTGACATTGAGCAGGCAAGTCAAGAACAGTTTGCCTTCACTTGGAAAGGACAGCAATGGACTCACTATCCTTCCACAGGGATACCTCCACAGCCCCACCATCTGTCATGGACTTGTAGCCCAGGACCTGGCCACATGGTAGAAACTGCTAACAATGTGGCTGTACCATTATATTGATGATGTCATGCTCACATTCAAATTCTCTTTCAGATCTAGAATGTGCAGCACCTAGACTGCTGCAACATCTACAAGAGAAAGGATGAGCTGTGAACAGTACCAAGGTTCAGGGACCTGGTTTGTCAGTCGAATTCTTGGGGGTTGTCTGGTCGGGTAAGACCAAAGTTATACCAGAAGCAGTTATAGATAAAGTCCAGGCCTTTCTTACCCATACAACTGTAGCATTTTTACAGGAGTTTTTGGGTCTTCTAGGTTAGTGGAGAGTGTTTATCCCACATTTGGCACAAATTCTGAAGCCCGTATACCAGTTGGTATGAAAGGGCCTTAGGGTGGACTAGGATGAGACATGTGCATCTGTTTTTACTACAGCAAAATGGTTATTCAAGGCCTTGCTGGCTACAGAACCCATCACTGGAATGACCCCAATAAAGGGAATAATCACCTATCCCATCTTGAGGTGGGTACGAGACTGGACCCAAAAGCCAAGGAGTGGTGTGGCACAAATGCCCACAGTAGCCAAGTGGGGTGCTTACCTACAGCAGCGTAGTACCCATTCTAGTAGCCCCTTGAGTGAAGAACTCCAATTCTTATTGGGGCCAGTGACATATATTAGTGAAAAGCAGGAAGAATTTACTTTTGAACCATAGTAGCAGAGTGTCTTTATCATGAGGGAAGAGCCTCTATACATGAAGATGCATGGTACACAGATGGCTCTAGCCGTGGGCAGCCCCAAAATGGAGGGCCATAGCTTTCCATCCTAAGACTGAGACAATATGGATGGAAGATGGTGAGGGGAAGAGCAGCCAATGGGCAGAGTTGCGGGCCGTGTGGCTTGTGATCAGCCAGGAGCCCTCCCCTATAGTTGTCTGCACTGACAGCTGGGCTGTCTATCGGGGCTTGACCCTATGGCTACCAACCTTGTACCATACTAACTGGCTGGTTGGTCATGAACCCTTTGGGGGCAAGAACTGTGGCAAGATTTATGGGCCTGTGGTCAGACTAAAATAATTACAGTGTACCATGTGACAGGTCATTTGCCACTGGCATCCCCAGGAAATGATGAAGCAGATAAATTGGCCCAGGTACTTCGTTTGAAGGAAAGCCTGCTTCTGATGTACCCAATGTTTACATCAGCGTTTGTTGCATGAGGGGCAAAAGACAATGTGAGTTGTAGTCCATTGGTGGGTCTTGCCTTTGACCTTTGAAAAAGTTAGTAGAGCCAGGCAGGAGTGTGTTGTATGCTCTTGAAGGACTTAACACCACATTCTACAGCAACTTGGGACAGTAGCTAAGGGGCCTATACCCCTCATCAGGTTGTAGATAGACTATATTTGGGCTCTACCTGTGTCAGAAGGATATCGGTATGCCATGACTTCTATGGACATAGCTACTGGACTTCTGGTTGCTTTTTCTACCCGTTGTGCAACCCAGAAGATGACCAAAACAGGCTGGTCACAGGTAATTGAGAGTGATCACGGCACCCATTTTACTGGACATACACTGAAGAATGGTTGCAACAGCTGGGAATCAAATGGAAGTTTCATGTGCCATACAATCCTACTGCAGGAGGCATGATAGAGAGGTACAATGGTTTGTTAAAATCCGGACTAAAGTCAGATACCAATAGTCTGTGGTGATGGTCAGTCTGCTTATAGACTGTGCTATGGCATTTGAACAAGTGACCCAAAAGGGAGCCCTGAGCCCCATAGACATGTTATCACATATGGCTGCCTCCCCTATACAACTGCAAATACAAACTAAGGAAGAATCACTGAAGCTGAAGTTCAGCCACCAGAATAATATGTTTCTGCCAGCACCAACTGCACTGAACTCTGGAGACTCCATCGATGGCTGTGCCCTTGGACCTTTCAACACATGGACCAATGATAGCTGGCTTTCCTGCCACCTTGGGTACAAGGCCTGGAAGCTGGCCTCCTGTGTATTCCTGGAATAACAACAGAGTAGTCCCAATAGGTCACAGTAATATATCCTGAATGCCCAGAAGGTAGGAGCATCTTACTGGGGAGTTTTGTTTTATCATTATGGCCAGTGCATGCACCTCCAGTAGCACTATATATAGACCCTTCAGTAACCCCCTCAGGGAAAGGAGTAAAATTATGGTATACTAGATCTGGACGGCACCCCTTTCCTGCTACAGTCCTATCACAGGACCACTCTCTTGAATGCATCCTACCTGATGGACAAGATTTGCCTACGTTGATGTCATTAAAACATGTATCTTATCACCTCTAAGATCTTTGTGGATTGGGAACCTCCTCTGGCTTGAGGATTATTAAAATTTTTGTTACCTGTATCAAAATCTTGTATCTTAATTTTTGTTATTATCTCTAAGTTGTTGTTATCTTCTGCTCTGTTGTGGAATCTGGTTACAGTGCTCCAGCTTTCTGGCACAGGGACCATTGCAGAAGATTGAGAGTGTGTAGATTGTAAGGCGTGAATCCTGGAGGGGTGCAATGTGGGGAAGTTGGGGTTCCTATGGCCAGAATCCTCACAGAATTTAAACCACCTGATGATGTAACTGGCCTGTTGCCAGGCTACCGCTTCCACACCTTTAGGCAATAAGCTATTATTGCGCTATATGGAGAGCTCAGGCCAGTGCTCTGGGTGAAGGCAAAGAAGCTTGTGGTCGACCTACCGTCAGGAGAACAAGCGGGGTAATAAACCCTTTCACCCCAAAGGTACGTTCTACTATCATTTCTTTGGTCACACTGAATCCATAGAGAAGTTGCCAGGGGCTGAAACCCACTGGCAAGACAAATATGTATTCTGCAGTTTTAGTGTTGATAAAATATACCATAAAATACTAAAAGGTTCTGGCTCCAGATGTGGATTTGTAGAGGATTTTTACTTTTTTCCGTACACTTCTCTATATTTCATATTTTCTATAGTTATATATATGGCCTTTATAATTAGGCACAGTACTGCTAAAAATAAAATGAATGAATTTTAAATAAAATTTAAAAAGCGCACTGCCCATAGACTGCTCCTGGGATCCATTGTCAAATGGTGTATGCTAGTGTAAGAGGTGGAACCCTCATAGCTGTATTTTCATACCCAGCCTTATCTCCAGATGTGTCTTCTACTAAAATTCAAACCTTTGTTCATTTCTTAAAAATGTAATATTTGTTTTGTTATTTAAGAAGTAACATATATATACATGCTAAAATTAAAATTTTGAAAGAAGGGGCAAACTAAAGTAGAAACCAGAAGTCCAGTAGCTATGTCCATACAAGTCATGGCACACCGATATCCTTCTGACACAGGTAGAAGTCTCCCCTCCACGCCTGCTGTCCTCAGAGGCAATCACACTGATCCACTGTTTCCAGGTCTCCTGGTGGCTACCTGCACAACCCAGATAATATGCTCACATGTCTCTTAAGCAATTTATCACCATCAGCTAGGTGATAATTTTTTGATTCTCCAAAGTGAGAAATGAGGAAAATAGCTAATCTGAAGTAACATATGCTTTGTAACCTTCACTTTCATAAAATATACAACAAAATTTTACTAGGAGCTATCTCTAGTTGTGAAATCACAGGCAATTTTTTTTTCTTTGTTTATGTCTCCATAATTCCATTTTTTTCTACAACCATCAGGCCCAAACAATTTTATAGGTGGATTTTCAAACTCAAAAACTGTAGTTGATAGTGAAGACATTATTGTAAATTATATGAGCTGAATTGTGTAAAAAAACAAAACAAAACCCAAAACTAAACAAAAACAAACAAATGAAACCAAACAAAAAGCAACCAAACTTTTCTATCTGGAACCAAAACTGCTATAAATTAAAACAGAGTTAAGAACGCATTTATACTGGAATAATTCATCGTATCAATGCTATCAAGTAGATTTTTAAAAACAGGACATTGAGTACTTTAACATATTAGTATGATGTTAATTATAAGTGTGGGATGAGAGCCAAAATACATACTGATCAATGAGCCCTGGCTAATCAGGACAGAAGCCAGTTCAGTCAGATGATGGAGCCAGGACACCCCCACCAGCTGAACTGGTTAGAGTTGGTTTGAGTCTGTCCATATGTCTAGGAACAGTGCAGGGTATGTGGGATGGTCCTTAGGCAGAATACCAGTCTTTTCTTCAAGGCAACCACTTTAGAGGAGGCCATTATAGTTCTTCAAGTAAGGATAGACTTACCTCTTTAGTTAGGGTCAAGCCTAAGCTGCTTTTATTCAATAAGGAGACTTGGCAGAATTTCGGAGCGCAGAATGAGTGGGGACTAGAATGAAGCAGCTGCCTCAGGTGCTAAATATAGGCAGGTCCCCCAAAATTCCTGTAATCAAGACAAAATTTTAATGTAATATTTTAAAAATTCAAAGTCAATGCAAAAAGAAAAACCCCCATGATGAAAAAGATAGCAAAATTGTCAATAAAAAAGTAGGATCAATATTACTATTTTCTTTCCTTTTACTTAAAGCTCCATCATCAATCAGCATGAAGCTAGGTTCACAGTCCCCAGTCTCACTGGATTGCCCAAGCGACCCTATTCCAATATTCAGGGTACCTTCTCAAACAATGTTCTAATTTGAAAATAAGAGACCCTGATAGATTGGGAAATCAGTTCACGTTGTAATTCAGCTATCTGACAGATCAGATTTTGGGTTTAGTTTTCAGAAATTTTAGCCCCATGGCCTCAGGATAAGGGCTTCCTTTAGAGCAGTCATAAGCTTTCAGGTTGCTCACAGAGACCTTAAGAGAGAAATTTAAAGCCCTGACTGCATTATTTCCTTTCCCCTAAATTCTCCAGAATACTCTGGAGCAACCAAGCAACCCCGTGATACTCCTGTTCCCAGCACAATGTTCTATGGCAGCAATTACTGGTCACTCAAAGCCTTGCTTTGCTAGGCACTTAATTGCAGATGTCTACAGTCAATAATTTATATAACTGTTTGCTACTGTATGCTGTGGTTACCAGTGACCCCTTACCACTGGAAATGGGGTCATTGATGAACTCGGAGAATTCATCTTTAAGGTTCTATTCTAATGGAACTCCTCCCAATGCTAAATTATGTATCAGCCAGGGTTCAGTTGGAGAAACAATTCGAAATTTTGACTATATAAAGAATAAAGGATTCGTTATAGGGCACGGCATATCGTTGGGAAGGGAAGAGGGACATGAAGTGAGGGAGAGCGAGGGTGACAGGAATGAGTTGCAACCCATATGGGCTTCTCACCACCTTTAAGGCCCAATTCAGCGATACAGGTCACTGGAAGGAGAAACCCCCAAACTGTAGGTGAAGCTGATCTTGGATTTAGATGAAGGAGATTGTTGGGGTGAAGAGGGGCTGTGAGCACACCTGTCATCTTGTACCAGTAACGTGAGCCAGCCGATCATGACTATGTGAGTGACCTACAGCCACACCTGACTATATACCAACCATCAGAGTGTCACGTGGGTGCTGCTTTACTTCCACCGTGAAATCTTATGCTGATTTCTCCTGTGTCCAAGGCTAATCTAGAACCATGCAAGACAGGCAATGCTGGAAAACATATTTCACACAGCTAAGTGGACATAATACATAGCCACACACACTGTGCCATAAGATGGGACATTATCCTGGATTAATTAGAATTTTGTGCTCTATACACACAGAATATACCTTTAAACGAGTGCATGAATATGTCATAGTCCACAGGCATGTACATGCACATGTACATATGAAATCATACATTTTATAAGCATCATTTTAAAACCACCATATGTTAAATTACAAATTAGTCATGATTAAACTTTAATAATCCAGAACTTGCAAGTAGAAAAATAGTTATTTCAATAATAATTTTGTTTTTTATATTTACATTTTTTTATCTTTTTTTATTTTGGTATCATTAATGTACAATCACTTGAACAACATGATGGTTACTAGACCCCCTATTATCAAATCCCCCCACATACCTCACTACAGTCACTGTCCATCAAGCGTAGTAAGATGCTATAGAATCATTAATTGTCTACTCTATAAATACTGCCTTCCCCATGACCCCCCGGCTGCATTACGTCTGCTAATCATAATGCCCCTTATTCTCCGTCTCCCTCCCTTCCCACCCATCATCCCCAGTCCCTTTCCCTTTGGTAACTGTTAGTCCATTCTTGGGTTCTGTGAGTCTGCTGCTGTTTTGTTCCTTCAGTTTTTTTCTTTGTTCTTATACTCCACATATGCGTGAAATCATTTGATACTTGTCTTTTTCAGCTTGGCTTATTTCACTGAGCATAATACCCTCAAGCTCCATCCATGTTGTTGCAAATGGTAGGATTTGTTTTCTTCTTATGACTGAGTAATATGCCATTGTGTATATGTACCACTTCTTCTTTATCCATTCATCTACTGATGGACACTTAGATTGCTTCCATTTCTTGACTACTGTAAATAGTGCTGCCATAAACATAGGGCTGCATATGTCTTTTTCAAACTGGGCTGCTGCATTCTTAGGGTAGATTCCTAGGAGAGAATTCCTGGGTTAAATGGTATTTCTATTTTTAGTTTTTTGAGGAACCTCCATACTACTTTCCACAATGGTTGAATTAGTTTACATTCCTACCAGCAGTGTAGGAGGATTCCCCTTTCTCCACATCCTCGCCAACATTTGTTGTTGTTTGTGTTTTGGATGTTGGCCGTCCTCACTGGTGTGAAGTGATATCTCATTGTGGTTTTAATTTGCATTTCTCTGATGATTAGCGATGTGGGACATCTTTTCATGTGCCTGTTGGCCATCTGAATTTCTTCTTTGGAGAAATGTCTGTTCAGCTCCTCTGCCCATTTTTTAATTGACTTATTTGCTTTTTCTTTGTTGAGGTGCATGAGCTATTTATATATTTTGGATGTCAACCTCTTATCGGATATGTCATTTATGAATATATTCTCCCATACTGTAGGATGTCTTTTTGTTCTACTGATGGTGTCCTTTGCTATACAGAAGTTTTTTAGCTTGATATAGTCCCACTTGTTCATTTTTTCTTTTGTTTCCCTTGCCCGGGGAAATATGCTCATGAAAAAGTTGCTCATGTTTGCGTCCAAGAGATTTTTGCCTATGTTTTTTTCTAAGAGTTCTATCGTTTCATGACTTACATTCAGGTCTTTGATCCATTTTGAGTTTATTTTTGTGTATAGGGTTAGACAATAATTCAGTTTCATTCTCTTACATGTAGCTGTCAGTTTTGCCAACACCAGCTGTTGAAGAGGTTGTCATTTCCCCATTATATATCCATGGCTCTTTTATCATATATTAATTGACCATATATGTTTGGGTTTATATCTGGGCTCTCTAGTCTGTTCCATTGGTCTATGGGTCTCTTCTTGTGCCAATACCAAACTGTCTTGATTACTGTGGCTTTGTAGTAGAGCTTGAAGTCAGAGAGTGTAATTCCCCCTGCTTTTTTCTTCCTTCTCAGGATAACTTTGGCTATTCGGGGTCTTTTGTCATTCCATATGAATTTTAGAACTATTTGCTCTAGTTCGTTGAAGAATGCTGTTGGTATTTTGATAGAGATTGCATTGAATCAGTAGATTGCTTTAGGCAGGATGGCCATTTTGACAATATTAATTCTTCCTAGCCAAGAGCAGGGGATGAATTTCCATTTTTTAGTGTCCTCTTTAATTTCTCTTAAGAGTGTCTTATAGTTTTCTGGGTATAAGTCTTTCACTTCATTGGTTAAGTTTATTCCTAGGTATTTTATTCTTTTTGATGCTATTGTGAACGGAATTATTTTCCTGATTTCTCTTTCTGCTAGTTCACCATTAATGTATAGGAGTGCAACAGATTTCTGTGTATTAATTTGTATGCTGCAACTTTACTGAATTCAGATATTAGATCTAGTAGTTTTGGAGTGGATTCTTTTGCGGTTTTTTTATGTACTATCATGTCATCTGCAAACAGGGACAGTTTGACTTCTTCCTTACCAATCTGGATGCCTTTTATTTCTTTGTGTTGTGATTGCTGTGGCTAGGACGTCCAGAACTATGTTGAATAAAAGTGGGGAGAGTGGGCATCCTTGTCTTGTTCCCCATCTTAAAGGAAAAGCTTTCAGCTTTTTGCTGTTAAGTATAATGTTGGCTGTGGGTTTGTCATATATGTCCTTTATTATGTTCAGGTACTTGCCCTCTATACCCATTTTGTTGAGAGTTTTTATCATGAATGGATGTTGAATTTTGTCGAATGCTTTTTCAGCATCTACGGAGATGATCATGTGGTTTTTGTCGTTCTTTTTGTTGATGTAGTGGATGATGTTGATGGATTTTTGAGTGTTGTACCATCCTGCATCCCTGGGATGAATTCCACTTGATCATGATGTATAATCTTTTTGATGTATTTTTGAATTCAGTTTGCTAATATTTTGTTGACGATTTTTGCATCTATGTTCATCAGTTATATTGGTCTGTAGTTTTCTTTTTTTGTGGTCTCTGTGCCTGGTTTTGGTATTAGAGTGATGTTGGTCTTGTAGAATGAGTTTGGGAGTATTCCTCCCTCTTATACTTTTTGGAAAACTTTAATAAGGGTGGGTATTAGGTCTTCACTAAATGCTTGATAAAATTCAGCAGTGAAACCATCTGGTCTACAACTCTTGCTTTTTTCTCCCTATTAGTTGCATGAAATATCTTTTTCCATCCCTTTACTTTCAGTCTGTGTATGTCTTTGGGTTTGAAGTGAGTCTCTTGTAGCCAGCATATAGATGGGTCTTGTTTTTTTTATCCGTTCAGTAACTCTATGTCTTTTGATTGGTGCATTCAGACCATTTACATTTAGGGTGATTATGGATCAGTATGTACTTACTGGCATCGCAGGCTTTAGATTCGTGGTTACCAAAGGTTCAAGGGTAATTCGCTTACTATCTAACAGTCTAATTTAACTCACTTCATATGCTATTACAAGCACAACCTAAAGCTTTTTTTTTCCTCCTTTTTCTTCCTCCTCTATTCTTTGTATGTTATGAATCATATTCTGTACTCTTTGTTTAGCCCTTGGGTGACATCTGTTTAGCCTTAGGAATACCTCCATCTATAGGAGTTCCTCCAAAATGCACTTTAGAGGTGGTTTGTGGGAGGTAAATTCTCAGCTTTTGCTTATCTGAAAATTGTTTAACCCCTCCTTCAAATTTAAATGATAACCTTGCCAGGTAGAGTATTCTTGGTACAACGCCCTTCTGTTTTATTGCATTAAATATATCATGCCACTCCCTTCTGGCTTGTAAGGTTTCTGTTGAGAAGTCTGATGATAGCCTGATGGGTTTCCCTTTATATGTGTTCTTTTTTCTCTCTCCAGCTACTTTAAAAAGTCTGTCTTTATCTGTGATCTTTGCCGTTTTAATTATTATATGTCTTGATGTTGTCTTCCTTGGGTCCCTTGTGTTGGGAGATCTGTGCACCTCCATGTCTTGAGAGACTATCTCCTTTCCCAGATTGGGGAAGTTTTAAGCAATTACCTCCTCAATGACACTTTCTATCCCTTTTTCTCTCTCTTCTTCTTCTGGTACCCCTATAATGCGAATATTGTTCCACTTGGATTGGTCGTACAGTTCTCTCAATATTCTTTCATTCTTAGAGATTCTTTTTTCTCTCTCTGCCTCAGATTCTTTGCATTCCTCTTCTCTAATTTCTATTCTATTTACCGTCTCTTCTACTACATGTAATCTGCTTTTAAATCCCTCCATTGTATGTTTCATTTCAGATATGGAATTTCTTAATGATTGAATCTCCGACTTAAATTCATTCCTGAGCTCTTGACCATTTTTTTGTACCTCCATAAGCATGTTTATAATTTTTATTTTGAACTCTCTTTTAGGAAGATTGGTGAGTTCTGTTTCATTTGGCCCCTTTTCTGGGGTTTGTGAGATTTTGGTTTGAACCATGTTCTTTTGATGTTTCATATTTCTGTGTGGTGCCCACTAGTGCACAGAAACTCCAGTCTCTGGAGTTGCTCAGCCTCTAGAGTGAGTTTGGGTGTTATAGGGGAGTGGAGCTGGTGCCCTGTTTCCTGAGGTCTGCTCTGTTTGTGAAGTGGTATGCAGTCTGGTTCAGCCTTCTTTTTTCTTGCTGTTTTAGGGTTAGTTGTATTAATTAACTATATTTTTGTACTAGTTGTGGTTTTCGGAGGAGTTCTCCATGTCACCTCTCATGCTGCCATCTTGAATCCCATCTCAATAATAATTTAATGAATAAAGATAATGGATCACTTATAAGTTCAAGAAAAGTAGAATGTTTTCTGTAAAAACCTATGAATTCAAACCTATACTTAGGTAAATTCATAATCATGGAGGATTTTGTTAGTATCAGTTAATTACCTCATAAATACATGAAGTATTTGCACAGAATTAGGACAAAGATAAAAAGAACTGAAAACCTGAAGATAATCAATATAGAAGGAAAATAATATGAAGAATTTAATAATGAGGAAAAAAAGTAGGTTGGAAATATTAACAAGAGGTTTTCTTTTTTCAAAGCTGCTAGATCTATCTATGATAAATCTAATTTGGAGGAAAAATGATAAAATTTTGTAAGTTAGAAAATCAATGCAGCACAGAGATGTTAAAACCATGACAATGCATGCATCTCTAAGCCATTGTCAAAACTTTCCACGACATAAATGTTTTTCTGAAAATAAGTGAATTGCTAAAATCGACCCAAGAAGAAATAGAAAATACTAATAAACTTATAAACATGAAATATACTTAAAACTACCAATTACTTCCAAAGAGGGGTAGTAAGCACTTTAGAAATGAGTTTCCCACGTGGAAAGAATTGATTGTTTTCTTTCCATCAGCATTTCTGGAGCCTAGAGAGATAAAAATCTTTCATATTAACTTTATTAAATTAACATGATCTTAATCACACTAACCTGACACAGGACATAAAGGAAAACATTGATCAAGCTTACTTATGGATACAGATGTGAGAATCCTTAAGCAGATACTGTTGCCTCCTGTCAGGGTGATAGAAAAGGATGGAAATACAGTTTGGGGTCTGTTTTCTCCCAATCTTTCACCCTTAACACTTGACAGAGCTCCTAGACTCATGAGTAGGAGCTCAGGGGTTGAGTCATGGGCAGCCTTATCTCCTTCAGTCTCCCGTTGATATAGAAACCGCTACTCAAGAGCTCCTGTGGTCTATATGTGTAGTCCCCTGACTACAAAGTGACCAGCAGTTGCACTTAGCCAAGCAACCTGCTTCCACACCCAGTGGGTTATTTCCTACCTCGGCTGGGATAGTTCCTAAGCCTTAAATGGATCCTATACTGGACACCAACTGGCGAAAATGTGGGTGAGTTTAAAGACCAAAATGTCATGAGGTAAGGCTCTTAAGAGCAGACTTTATCGGAGAACAAACTAGCTGAGGGTTGTAGTAGAGGCACAGGTCTTATATTCTCTCATCATTCTACTCAGAGGGGTGCTGGCTCCAGGGCATTAAATATCACTCAGAGAAACTGTGTCCAGAAGAAGACTCCTTCTTTCCACCTGCTACTGCATCTTTTTATAGCACCAGTATGTCTGGCCTCGTATGGGGGCATCCTCACCACCAGAGCTAAGCACTAAGCTATCTGGGTTTGATGCCAGCCTTTGTGGGAGTGGCCAACTGCTAGACCCTTGTGGTTTTAAGCCAGGGGAAAGAGCACTCCTAGAGCTTGGAACTTGAGTTCTGGCAACAGCCTTTCCTCCTGGGGGCGTCTGCAGTCCTAATGGGCTCACAGCCAGACGAGCTGAGTTTTCAGTCCTTAGTACTAGAGAAACCTACTGGGTTCTCCTAAGTACTCTTCTTTTCCAAAAATCACCTATCCATGTTTACCTGTTTATCTTTCCCAATAGACTTTATAAAACTTAGCTGTATATATGGAAAATGCCAAGTATAGGCTGAAAATATTGATATAAATTCCAGAAGTTCTTTCTATTAGGTTTTATTGCATGGACTAGAAATTCCAGAACAGTATTTAGAGAACAATGTTGAAGAAGAGTGTTATCGTTTTGTTCCTAATTCAAACTGGAATGCTCAAGATTTTACTTTTATTTGTTATGTTTTTTAGCTGTTAAGGGAGATCAGCTACTGTTTTAAAATATCCTTTATGTCAGGAACTACCTGTGAGTTTGTTCAAGAATTTTCTTTTTTTTTCTTTTTTTTTGTAATCACTCATGAATTTATTATTTTTCTTAAACGAAAATTTTCAAAGATGCTCACATGAAATTTTCAAATTTCGAATATACTCGACTTGTACAATGAATGCCCATAGTTCCATATGTAATCATATTGCCATCTGAAAATACTACCACTACTAATATTTCTACTTACAGTTAAGCTGCAGAATGACATTTTACTGATTCTTTTTTTTTCCTTTTTTTATAATTTATTTTGGTATCATTAATCTACAATTACATGTGCAATATTATGGTGATTAAACTACCCCCTCTCATCAGGTCCCCCCACCAACCCCATTACAGTCACTGTCTCAGTGTAGTGAGATGTTATAGAATCACTACTTGTCTTCTCTGAGTTGCACAGCCCTCCCCGTGCCCCCCCCCAACATTACATCTGCTAATCATAATACCCCTTTTTCCCTCTTATTCCTCCCTTCCCACCCATCTTCCCCAGTCCCTTTCCCTTTGGTAACTATTAGTCTATTCTTGGGTTCTGGGAGTCTGCTGCTGTTTTGTTCCTTCAGTTTTTTTCTTTGTTCTTATACTCCACATATGAGTGAAATCATTTGATACTTGTCTTTTTCAACTTGGCTTATTTCACTGAGCATAATACACTCTAGCTCCATCCATGTTGTTGCAAATAGTAGGATTTGTTTTCTTCTTATGGCTGAATAATATTCCATTGTGTATATGTACCACCTCTACTTTATCCATTCGTTCATCTACTGATGGACACTTAGGTTGCTTCCATTTCTTGGCTATTGTAAATAGTGCTGTGATAAACATAGGGGTGCATATGTCTTTTTCAAACTGGGCTGCTGCATTCTTAGGGTAAATTCCTAGGAGTGGAATTCCTGGGTCAAATGGTATTTCTATTTTGAGTTTTTTGAGGAACCTCTATACTGCTTTCCACAATGGTTGAACTAATTTGCATTCCCACCAGCAGTGTAGGAGGGTTCCCTTTTCTCCACATCCTCGCCAACATTTGTTGTTGTTTGAGTTTTGGATGTTGGCCATCCTCACTGGTGTGAGGTGATATCTCATTGTAGTTTTAATCTGCATTTCTCTGATGATTAGGGATGTGGAGCATCTTTTCATGTGCCTGTTGGCCATCTGAATTTCTTCTTTAGAGAAGTGTCTATTCATGTCCTCTGCCCATTTCTTAATTGGATTATTTGCTTTTGTTTGTTAAGGTGCGTGAGTTCTTTATATATTATGGATGTCAACCCCTTATCAGATATGTCATTTATGAATATATTCTCCCATACTGTAGGATCTCTTTTTGTTCTACTGATGGTAAGAATTTTCTTTAAGAGAAACTTTAAAAGTTTTTGACTTCTTTAAAAAGATATATTATGTTGGTTATATGTTACATGATTTTCTCTTCCTGTTGATGTAAAAGTGGAGAAGGAAGCAAAGTGAATCTACAGGGTGCATCCACGCTTAAAGCAGGTCTCCTGCTGGCACTCTGGAAAGGCGGAGGAGGGGAGGCAGAGCCCTTCTCCAGATCAAAGTCTCACTGTGTCTAGCAGTGCCCTGGGTCACCACACCCCTCCGGGACGCTGAGACAACATGAGATGTGTGTTTCTTCAGGTTGATCCTTCGCTTGTATGGTTTTCCCCAAAATCTTGTTCCTTAAATATCACATTGTGGCAATTGCTTGCCCTCACTCACCTTGCCACAGTAATAAAACGATATTGCCACAATTTAAGGCTACAGTTATTAAAACAATTTAGGAGGGGTGCTAGAGTATACTGATGAGTGGATCAAAATATAAAATTCTGAAATGGTCCTGAGAATAAGGAATATGATGATGGTAGAATCAGGAATCATCAGGGAAAGGAGGCATTGGTTTCTAAATGGTCCTAAGAAATGAAAAAAATACTAATTATTTGGGAGAATAATTTTGAAATATTTTACCATCCATTCTTTCAGTGAAATAAGAGCAGTTAGCTCAATCAATGCATTAAATGAGAAATTTAAAAATCATACCAAAGGAAAAGAAACATAATGTCTATATGGGGAAGGTCTTTTAAAAGCTAATACAAAGGAAGACACCACACAAAAAAGCCTAATGAAACTGACAACATAAAGATATTTGCCTCAAATGGAGCAAAGAATTCCCACAAACCAATAAAAAAATGCTAACAAGTGAAGAGGATCAAGAGGTACAAAAAATGCTAATATTCCAATGGGAAAGTGGACAAAGGATATGGATTTTTAATATAAAGGGTAAGCTGTTGTAACAAAAATATCCAAAAATACACTCTGTGAAAATCAATAGAAGTCTCTGTCTCTTTGGAATAACCGTCCTGAAGCTAGCGGTCCCGCAGTGGCCCCCAACCAATTAGTGGGGGCAGCTCTCAGTCGCTCAGAGACCCAGGGTACTTCCAGGTTGCTGCTTCTGCCTGTCATCGGGTATCTTCCCCAACTGCACGGCTGAAGATGTGGATATATCTGTTCAACTGGCAGTTACTTCCTCCCCCGCATGTGTGGTGAGGGCTGCACATGTGTTCTGAGCATTTAGAAGTGTGGGCACACTCAGTGAGGGAGACTGGGAAATGCAGGGTTGAGCCGGGGGCTGTGTGCCCGGCTGTCCTCTTCTGAGGCTAGGGAAGCAGGGACATCTCTGCCGTCCACCTTGGAGGAAATGCATGTTGCCGATGAACACGGAGAGCAATAGAAAGCCTCATTAGTAACCAAAGGAACAAAAATTAAAACCTACAGGCGATAAACACTTTTCGTGCATCCAATAAGCAAAGATTCTCTGATGTAATGAAGCTGTAGATACTGGTAGGAGGAGATGTGACTCTGGTAAACTGCTGTGGGATGAGGGTGTACAGGCTTCCTTGAAAGCAATGGAGCAGCACAACCAAGACCCGTAAACTGTTCTCGTCTTGAAATAATAGACAAACACATCCATATCAGTGGATGATACAGATAATTCAAAACCAGAACCAAGTATATATGAGAATTATATTAATAAATACTAACTTTTATCAAAGGTCTACTATAAGCCAGGATCATTGCTCAATATCTGTATTGCCTAATTGAATCGTGAAACACAGAAAAACATAAAAATGGCTTATGAAATACTTCTATATTATCCCATTTTACAGGTGGGTATGTATAGGCTCAGAGAGGTTAAGAAAGTTGCCTAAAATCACAGAGCCAGTAGATGGTCAAATTGTGATTCAAATCCATGTCTTTCTTACATCAGAGCCCTAGCTGTTGATAAGATTAACATTTCAAATTGCTAGGGAAAAGGATGGGTTTTCAATGCACAGCGTGAAGAAAACTGGCATGTCATTTATAATAAGATTATCTCTAACTTAGACCAATGATTCATAATCATTTTCAGTTCATGAACCACTTACAGAATATGAGAGAGAGAGAGTAAATATTGATTCTTTCTCTCTCTCTCTCTCTCACACACACACACACACACACACACACACACACAGCAAGAAGGTGGATAAATACGCACAGTCTTCCACACAGTTCTGATGAATTTTGGAGCCAAGAGGTCATGAACTCGAAAAGAACCCCTGCCGGATACCAATATAAATTCTTGATGGATTGAAACTTTAAATCTAAAAATTAAACATAAAGATAGCCTTTGTGTGAGTACAGATAAGGCACCTACATCAGCAGCCTTGGTTTCTTAATCAGGAAAAAAATGAGAGTAATGATGTCCATCACAAAGCCCTGTAGTGAAGACTGAATGAGAAAATACCCAAAGTGTTTAACACAGTCTAGCACAGAGTACTTTGTAAAATTTAATCATATTTTTCTCTCTTTCTCTCCCCCTCTATTTATACATATGTACATCTATATACAGGTTATTTACATAACGTACATGAATATACATATATTATGTAAGTATAAGAGATGCACTTCTGAAAATATTTTTACAAATTTGGAGGTATTACTGAATTTCTAATCCTAATACCAAAGCAGGCACCCTAAAGGAAAAGAAATAGATTTAATTTTTAATGTAAAATGCTTATTCGCTAAGAACCTAAAACACCTGCGCATCCACTTTTTTCATTTATTGAGCACAATGTTCTAGATACCAAGGCATGATGGTCTACAAAACACACCCAAGTCCCCGCGGGGGGTGGGGGTGGGCGTCCACACTTCAGGGGATGGCCGGGACTGAAACTTACCTGGTGCGCGGCTGTGCCGTGAGCTGCCGGGTGCAAAGGGATTCAACGCCCCGCCCTTGGCAGCACCCTGGGAAAGGGGCAGAAGGCAGAGTGGTGGGTTTTGTCCCATGAGGCTGTCCTGGGAGCAGTTCATGACAGGGAACCCCATGGCGGGGCGCGGGATGGGACGGTGAGAGTAGAGGAGGGTGGAAACTGCCTGTGGTCAGCAGTATGCGCGCAGAAGCTTCCAGGGCGCCAGCCAGCTCGGGATGAACTCCTAACATGCTGCTTCCCACATGTTGCTTCCTGGAGGCAGGTTTGGAGACAGTACTGCTGGGAGGAGGAAGGTCTTGGGACAGGGTAATAAACTCGGATTTCAGAGTTTCATGTGCTTGGGGAATGTATAATTTGCTTGTTACAGGAATTGTGTCTCTAGAAGAAGATGGGAAAGGCTTTATGTGAGCCTTAGTGAGTTTGGTTATACAGGAGTTTGAGTTCCATCTCATCAATAGTAAATAGTCCTCAATATGCTAATTCCAACTTCCCTTTCAATTGCTCTTGTTAATCTGGCAAAGAAAATAAGAAAAATATGGAAAATGTTATCTCCTAGTTGGAACAAAACATCCCCTGGATGGTACAATATCTCTGCTACAAGATTTAGTTTATCGACTGTATCTGCTCACTGGTTTTCTATTTAGACCATTCTTCCCCCTAATGTCATCAATGTTAAAATGAAACAAGTCTGTAACTGAACAATGCCTGTCTGCTCTAATAACATTGTTAAATTTGAAGCAGAATAATATGATCAAGATCAAAACTAAAAAAGAAACTGAGAGATTATTGCTATATATTTCCTACAATTAGTCACATGTCTTCATTGATCGTTTTTACTGTGATAGCTTTTAAAGGTACTAGATGTGTATAAGGGATACATTGATTCTATCACGTCACTTGGGAAGGCAATTTAGATAAACAGGTAGGAAATCTCTAGGTCCTATTTCTCTTTCCTTCCCAAATATTTGATGCGGTCCTTTATTGTACACCCCCAATGCTCCTGCCTGAGGTCAAATCTCACTCCCAAGCATGCTGTCTACTCAAATCCTCATGATCCATGCTTTAACTCAGCCATAACTCAGCCAAAAATCCGATATTGATCCGCTCTGCACACCTGAGCTGAGGCTCATGGGAATAATGATAGTTCCTCCGACAGGGTTTGCTCTTATGTCCTCTGTGTCTCTATGTGCACTGTGTCTTCTACCTGAAATTCTCACCTGCCTTCTTCTCTCTGTCCACGACATAAGCATAAGAATTAAAAAGACGCTAGTTTGGGAGTGGGGTGGTCGTTGGATATTGCCATGCCAAGCTATGTAAGCCGAGGCGGGTCCGTCTCTGCGGATCTTTCCTCATCTGAAAATGGAATAATAAGAGTGTTCATTTCATGGAGCTGTCATGAAAGTTAAATTAGACAATGTGTGTGATTGGCTCAGTGCATAGTACATTCTAAATACCCAGTACTGTTTGTAGCCATTATGATTGTAGTCATTATTGCCATTTACCCATGGATTTCTACTGAGCCTCGCCACATGGCTGTCTTATTTCCCAGGGGTCAAGGGTGGCAGATTCAGGACAAAGGGAAATAGAAATCTTTTGCAGGTAGGTTGTTGGCACCAGCCATCATCAATGCCGCTGCCTGCTCCCCTGGTGGCCAGGAAGCCCCAGACGCAGGGGTTATTTTGGCCATGGGGATGGCAGCTGATGATGTCATTTCATATGTCCTCCGCAGCACTCCTCCCTGAGACCAAGCTGGGACTTCAGTCTCAGCACCTCTCTTGAATACTGAGCAAGCACATTCTGCAGTGAGAAGAAAACGTCTGGACTGAGGGCGAGGAACACTGACCTCCAGCTTTAACGCAGCCAAAGATCAGGTGTGATCCTTGAACAAATGGCCTCACCTCCCTGTGCCCAGCTCCTGATTTATAAAAACAGGAGGGCTAACTTATGTGATCTCTAAGTACCTTTCCAGCTCTGAGGTTCTGTGATTCTAAATGGTGAAACGCCTTCTGTAGTCGCTGTTTGTAGACTCACGAGGCATTGTGGGATGTGCTGAGTCTGGCTCTGCTCCATCTGGGTGCAGGGACAGGCCAGTCAGGTCATTCCTGCTGGACAGGGACAATGGCTTCAGACTCTGTGGGAGGAAAGTGGAGAAACCACGGGCTTCTTAACAGACTGCCTTCTAAATGTGTGTGTGGGTGTGTGTGTGTGTGTGTACACACAGATGTAATATACATGCTATAAATATAAATAAAGCATGGTACCATATAAGCAAGGATGACTATCCTCTCATAGAAGTTGCCAGGATCTAAGAAAGAAAGATGGAGTAAACAGGAAAACTCCAGTATCTTTGTTACTTAATTCAGTTTTTCTTTTACCCTATATCCACTTGGCAGGCCATTCTCAGAAGGGACGATACAAATATTTTATCACACTATTTAAGACACAGGGAGTCAAAACAAACAGAAAGCAAACAGCAACAATAAATAACCTCTACACACACTTCTAACAAGCCATTAAACTATCTTCCTTGAAGGGCGCAGAAGCTTTAGGAAACATGAAATCTCCCATCAGAGATCCTTAATATCATCTTCATCTTCGTTCTCACAAAGAAGAGTGAAAAGCCAAAACTAGAAAACACTTTGAAGAAACTGAAGGGCCCAAAGTGCAAGTCCCCTTGTCAGACATCTTTATTGACAATAAAACCCCTCCCAGGTCAGCCCCCTCCCATCAGGACAGATGCCCTGGAAAGTCTGCCCGCCGTGGGAACACTTCCGAAGTTTTTTTCCTGCAATTCATGGAGTTTGAAGAAACTATCCAAGTAGCATCCACTGCGTTTATCAAACAAGAAGTCGTTGAAAACAGCAGGCACTTTGCCTTCAGCACTGAGAGATGTCTATTTGCCAATGGATACATGGGGTGCTGGAGGCTGGGACCCCCCCCATAGCTCCTGGGTGGTATTCAAGTTCACTAAATCCCCTGTGCATCTGAGTAACTGGATGCTTAAATCTTAAGACTATTTTTATCTACTAAGGAAAGAGTTGGAGTGGAATGGAATCTGCTTAGAAAATTTCTTTGACTTCTAAATATTTGTTGAACTAAACATTATCAATGTGATTTTGGAAGGTCTTATTTAAAGACATTGAAAAAAAATCCTCTTTCTGTCCTAGGTAGTAAGATTCAAAGTGAAATAAAGCAAGCTAAATGCAGCAATGTGAAGTCAGACTTTCCTTTTCTGACCCCTCCTGCTGCTCTGTCTGGATCTTCTGACATCCTGGTTACCTTGACACACACACACCTGCCAGGCCTTCCACACTCCTCTGAGCAGCCCCCTCTTCCCACCTCTCCACAAACTCTCCCAGTTGGAAATCCTGACTCCTGGTTTGAACTCCAATAGCTCTCTACCAGGATCTTTCTGTCTAGCTTTAATATTAGTATTTGTAACTCCCCTTGTAGACAATTGTTTCAAAATCCTTAGAGCTCTGATCTGGGCTATGTCTGATTCATTCTGTACTTTTTCAGTTTCAGGAGCTTAGTGAAATACCTGCGACACAGATTACTATGAGTGTGCTGTCCTATTTGTGGGATGCCCTGAAAGTAAAATGTCAGGGAAAAGCAAAATGAAAAGGGAGGTATCTCACATTAACAGGGTCCCCACATGCCAAGAGGATGTTTCATTTTCTTTTTTTTAGAAATATTTCTCTTAACTTAAGAGCAAGGATATGCTTTGTTTTCTGGGCAAATTCTGTGCATGGCTACTGAAGCAAACAGCTCAAATAAATTGGCTTATTGCTGACAGAGGCGAGAAGGACAGGAAACAGCAGGGTGCCAGGACACCAGCCACCTGCCCCATGTGCGGGTGATGTCCCCCCAAAGGCTGCAATCGCCAGTTGAGCCTCACTGGGGAGAGATGATTAGGGTCAAACAACATTACAGGACCCACAGTGGAGATACCAGCCAGAAGGGTATGGCATTTGAACATATCAGCACCCCATCTGGTAAATGACTGAGCCCCGCAACACTCAGCGTCCTCCTCAGCTGCTCCACTGCAGGCGTTACATTCAAATTACTGCACATCGATCAGTCAGTGTAAAAGACCGTGGTGCAGGCAAGCAAACAAAATCAATCTTTGCAGAAAGGAGAGGGAGAAAGATTGTAGAAAAGAAAAAGGGACTGCTGGAGACCCACTGATTCCACCCAGGCTCACTCCCCCGCACCCTCCTTCCTGTCTGTTTCTGGAAGCTATGCTTTATGAGAACGAGGTTCTTTTTTTTACAGTATGTGATTCGTGGTGTGGATTTGACTACCTCCCATACCCAGAGGGTAGTGTCCTCATCTGGGAAGTGGGAGAGTAAATGTCACTGCGTACCCCTGTCACCTAGGTAAGAGAGTGGCTTCTGGCTCTGTGTGAAAGGGACACACAAGCTCTTCCAGGCCTCAGGGCATCTATAAGTGAATTACCTAAAAGGACTTACTGGCATCCTGGCAACCTGATAGTTTTTCAAAATAGGAAATGGACTCTTGAAAAAATCTTTTCCATTCAGCTTTAGTTGGGAGAAAGATTTTTCTAGAATGTTCAGTATCAGTATTAGATCTGCTGAGTGCTTACCCTGACAGCTGAAGGTTGCTTTAGCTGTTTATAAGGGGCATTAAATTAATGTGTTACTTGCAAATAGCAAATAATCCACAATGGTTGAAGTCAAGATGTAACTGTTTGCATTAGTCAATGTACTAGAGGTTAATAGTAACATCATTAGTTTATTGATGCCCACCAAGTGACCTACAAGCATAGAGGCTGCTTCCAAAAAGGCCAGCTTACTCGCAGAGTATGCATAGCATGCTGGATATATGCCGAGCCAAACAGATTCACAATCTTGGAGAAACTGGCAGTGCTATAGGCTTCACGCTTCTGCCTCAGCAGCTTTACCGTCGTGGCTGCCGACACTTGGGAGTTAACTGTGATGTTGTTCCCACTAGTTGAAAGCAAAGCAGTGCTTCTCCCAGACAGTCATGGTGGCTGGTGCTGAGGCTGGGTGATGCTAAGGCAGAAAGCACACTCATTTGCAACAATGTTATTGCTGCACCAATTAGGATAACCCATTCGTTTGTAAAAGTGCCCTCTGTTGTTATTACACCATTAACCTTAACTGTACCAACATGTTCCCAGTTATGTAACTGCACTGTAAGACTGAACAACATCCTGTCACAGAAAAAAATGCTCATGGTTCATGCTGTACAGGTTCCTAAGTAAAGCCCTGTGGGGTTGCAGAATACACCACCCCCAAAAATGCCATTTTGGCATACTGACTATTTATAATCAAAGTTACTGAAGAAACAGGCAGTGTAAGAAGGACACTCTGACCTACTCTGTCTCCCTGAAAGCAGGACGTAGATTTCCCGTGTGAAGGGCCCGCACACTGCACTAGATGGTGGAAGGCATCCTTCCCCAAGAAAGGGAGAGAATTTAGGGCCAAGAAGGCTGTATAAACAATCCTTGTTACATCTTCACTACTTTACTATCCAGCCCAAACCCCTTTGTCTCGTCGGTTCTTCCCAAATGTATGGTTTCTTTATCTAAAAGGTATAAAAGCTGCCTGCTTGGTCACTTCTTAGAGTCTCATATTTTATGAACTCCCATACAAACAGAATTAAATGTGTTTTTCTCCTATTCATCAGTCTTATTTCAATTAATTATTAGGACAGCCAAAGAACCTGAAAGGGAGGAAGGGGAAATTTTCATTGCCTACAGCCCCAATCCTAACAACATAAGCCCAGTGCTTGCAGCTACACAAGGTGCTGTACAGAGGGGCTGAGGGAAAGCTGTGAAACCCATCATTAATCAAACAGAAGCTGAACAAGGAACTGGGCACCCAGATCCTGCCAGACTAAACCCCAAAGTCAAAAAGTCCAATTGCCTTTGTTTGAAGAATAAAAAGCAAAACTAAACCTCAAAGGAAAACAGATGAAACTGCCAAATAGGAGCCCTGAACACACTTAGTCTTATGTGTTTCAATCCCAAACTAGCAATTCTCCCCAGAATTTTGTTCAAAACTTAGTTAAGATTGGTGACTGTAAAGCCAAACTTTTAACAAAGTCACTTTTCTCCTGGTTTTGATTGACAGTGTTGCAAAAACATACAAGGATGTGTTTGGCAAAGTGGCAACACATGTTTAATAATCAGTTTACCAAGGAACAGTCTAGATCATTGTTAAATACTTCATTACCTGAAACAGGAGGGAAGACTATAGTCTTGGGTTGTGATTCTGTCTTTTCCTAGGTGGGCGAAGTAACTAGATATTTACAGAAATGAATGAGGCAGACAGGTTAAATGCCATGTCATTTAATATTTTTTCTTAGATTATGCAACAATGTAAAGCCTTTTGGAGTCAGTGGTTCTTCCCTCATTCTTGAATTTTCTGCTTCTGAACTTTCTAGAACAGAAAAGTAGACGGAGATGGACTGTGATTTTACAGTCCCAGCTTCCCCGCTACCTGGCTCTTTGGCTATTGATAATTCACATAGCCTCTCTGAATTTCAACTTTTCTGTCTAAAAATCCCCAAAGGGATTAGATGAAGTAAATCCAAATCCTTTCTGTCCTTTATATGTAAATTTCCTCAAACATTGTTTTTACAGACAATGCTGGAGAAGCAAACAGGCAAATTCTCAAAGACAAAACTAACTCCTCCTAAATTCTCTTTTCTTAAATTGCAACTTACTCATCTGCTTTGATGTTTGATTTGGGAACAGAGGTCCTGACTTGTGATTTCAGGATCAGTTAAGAATTTATGGAGGAGTATGTGGTGTAAGAAGATAAATGAGGCTGTCCGTGCTGAGGGGGACGACCTTACCTCAGGAATAGTCGTTGAAGGTATTGCTTGCTTAGCAATTTAGCAAATTTAATTTTTTTTTGCCCCAAAACAAAAAATACAAAACCGAAGCTCATAGAAGAAGAGATGAGACTTGTGTTTATCAAAGACGGAGGGTTAGAGAGAGGGGGAATTGGAGAAAGGGGTCAAAAGGTACAGACTTCCAGTTAGAGGATGAATAAATGCTAGAGAAGTAGCAGAGAGCATAGTGACCGCGGCTGACACTGCTGTGTGATACAGAGGAAAGCCGCTGAAAGGCTAAATCCTAATAGGGCTCGTTGGAAGGAAAAAAACCTTTCTTCTTTTCTTTCTCTGTTGTATTTACATGAGATAATGGACACTGACTAAACTTACTATGGTAATCATTTCACAGTATATGTGGGCCAGACCATTACATTTATACCTTAAACTAATACGGTGATTTATGTCAATTATATCTCAATAAAGCTGGAAAAAGAAAAGCTTAAAAAAAAAACTTCCCTAGAAATATTTTGCCAGTTTGCCTCCTGGCCGCTCTCCTACCTCCAGTCTCTGCCTCCAGCTTCGCGCCACCGCCTCCTCTTCTGTGTGTCTCTCTGTGTCGAAGCACCCTCTCTGATTAGGACAATCACCCTGGGTCCAATCGGCCACTCTGTTATAAGGACATGACTTTCCTATCTCAAAATCATTCACCACCTCGGCACAGACCTTTTTCCAAATAACACGTACATGTTCCAGGGGTTAGGTTGTGGACGTATCTTTGGGAATCCCTATCAGCCTACCTCAGGGTAGGGAAAACGGAAGTGTCCATGGCCAGGATGCTCCCCTGGACCTAATCTAGTTGCCCACTGTGCACGTGCAATGATGTAATGGTTGGCCTAGTGCCTCAGCGCGTGCTTACACACGTGTTGGCAATGAGCCATTATTGTGTGTGTTGCTGAATAAAGACCCCCTCCCAGTGCTCTGTGCAGGGTGAGCAGAGAGGCAGAGGCGGAGACGGGGACTTGCTGGATGCAGATGTGATTCTAGCACTCAGCCTGCTACCGTGAGAATAAAGCTTGGTATAAGACCTTTTACCCCCAATGTTTTGTTGTTACCTGATCTCACTGAATCCAGAGTGAACTTGTGTGGGGAGGCGGAAACCCCCTGGCATGACCTTCAGGCATCAAACTTCACTCCTGTGAAGGTCGCTCCCTTGTCACCTGGGTGTCGTCTGGGAGAGATGCAGATTTAGGTGCTGGTGTGGAGATTCCTTCAGGTAGAACTATAACTTTAAAAGCAAATCCTAATTTAAGAATTTTATAATTTGTTTATTTCTAGATGAAGAAATTATAGAGGGTTTTTTTTCCTTTCTACGAATATTTTTATGTTAGTACTTTTGCAATTAATGTGGGTGTTTTTATAGTAAGAAACAAATCAGTTATGTTTAAAATGTACTTCAGTCAGTTACTGTACTACAAGTTATGGGTGAAAATGGTAATTAACTGGAGGAGCCCCACCTGTGAATAGGACCAAGGGCCTCTCCTTCCCACGCAGGAGATGGTGGGATGGAGTGGAGGAGGGGAGAGAAGCCGTTTATGAGGCTGGCACAATATAAAGATGCTAACATTCCTCAGTATCTAACTTTGGGCTAAATGTGTGTAATTTTTTTTACCTGACATGAAAAATTTACCCAATACATAAATAAGTTCTCCATGTATAAAACATACAAAAGCCCCTGCCAACTTCTCCTTACCTTCACTGCTATGCTCTGATGTCCAAAGTAACTACTACAGAACAGCCCGCTGTATATGTTCTCAGACATGTTCAATGTTCTTACACACAAATGCAATATGAAAATATTTGAGGCTCAACCTATTTGCATTTACTTCAGTTTCTGATATGCTAATATGCCATCTTATTTTATATTAATCTGGTTCTTTCTCCTTAGGTATAAATGGAGAAGCGAGAACACCAGACATTGTGGGGAATCCACTCAAATCAATGTACCGTGATTTCTTATTCTAGTTCCCTTTTCCTCCTTTTATGAGATGGATTGATGTTTTTGGTCCCACTTTTTTTTCTCTAGAAGGTTGTCCTCTTAGAAGGTTTTAGGCTTCTATTTTCTAATGCTTAAGTGGCTATTCTTACATTTTCAGCATGCCCATTTAAGCCTGTATTAAATTATAAACTGCTAAAATTAATTAATTTATATATCCTTCCTTACCAAAAGGGTAAAATCTGAGCACACTGTTATTTTTTCCTTTCTCTCATTACTTTCTAGCCATATTCATTTAAGAATTTAGTTTCAGAATTGTTGACTTTATTAATTACTTTATATTTCAACCTATCTATCAGTTTTGCTGGTTCTTTGCTTATTACTACATATCTTATATTTTATGTAGCATTCTTTCATGGGTCAAAATTACAGTTTGCTGTAAATCATCTTTGAAAGAATCCTAAGCCCAGAAAGGCCTGTTTCTGGGTCCTTGCATGTTTACAAATACATCATCTCATTACCCTCCTATCTGAATGCTCCCTGACTGAGTATAGAATTCTTAGTTTAAAATCATTTCTCCTCGGAATTACATCTCAAGATATCCTTTAACATTTGCTTTGTTGATGAGAATTTCAGTGACAATCTGATCCTAGTTCTGTCCAGGTAATCTATTTTTCCCCTGGGAGTTTTTAGACATTTCTATTTGCTCTACAGTCCTGAGGCTTCCCAGAGACCCATCTTGTTGAAGTGCATTTCTCCTACATGATTCTGGTGACTCCTTCATCGGCTATGATAAGTTCCCACTTATTTTTCCTTATATTTTCTTCCATTCAATTTTCTCTATTTCTGGAACTCTTATTAGACATGTTGGAACTCTTGAAATGAGCTCTCATATCTTTTAACTCTTTTCTGTCTGACCTTTCACAGGAAAAGTGTGTCACTGGTTATAGATCAATCATTTGTCCATTCCTCTAGTCATCCTTTCGGTTAAATGTTTTGTTTTTGTAATTTAAGAATCCCAAGGACTCTTACTTGTTCTCTGCTTCCTTTCCAAAGCAGCATATTCTCATTTTATGGTGCAACATCATCTCCAGTCTCTCTAATGATATGAATTAGAGTGCCTGGAAGTTTCTTTCTCTTTCATGAATTTTCTTTGGGGTCAGTGTTCTGTCTCTCCCTTCTTTTTAATTTCAGTGGACTCCCCACAATGTCTGGTGTTCTTGCTTCTCCATTTATACCTAAGGAGAAAGAACCAGATTAATCAGCACCCTCTACGTAGCTGCTGAACGTCTGCTCCTCTGCTGAGGAGGGAGTGCTGGTAACTGGCTCCCCATTCTGCATACAGTTCTTTAATTACCCTGATGGTTGCCAAAGGCTCCTTCTGCTCTCTGGTTGTTGACACTGAGCTTGTGGTTTCTCTACATCTGCTCTTATCTTCCTAGTCCGTTTTTTTCTGTGCATATGTTGGGCTGTGGTTTCTTCAATTCTAGTCAGTTTAATCCCATCTGCTTTCTATCTTGCAGTAATTCCTCACAATTTCAGGACCCCACAGTGTCACCCCATATTCTCCCACTGCTGTCGTGAATTTAGTCTTTAAAATATTTCTTTTTCCTATCACTTAAAAAGATTTGGAGGGAGGTGGGAAGGTGTGGGGTGGTAAACATATGTGTCCAGCCAGTGTTCTTTGTCCACTCCACTTACCGTTTGCAGTTAAAACACATGATACGTGATCATCTCTTCCAGACTTCAGCTTTAGGAAATAAGTTATTTCAAACCAGCAAATTTTATAACTAATTAAACTGTGTTTGCTCAAAAATAAAAATGTTAACAATTTAACCATTTTGATGTAAATAGCGTTCAGACATGTATCCTTTTCTCTGATTTCTTAAATGGAAGATACTCATGTATCTATGCTGGATTATTATCACAGTGTGCCTGCTTTTTGGATGGCAATAAAGTGTGCGTGGCCTTTAGTCCTCGGGCCGTTTGGCCACATCAAGAAATTTCTCCTCTTAGTCTGCAACTTCTAACACTACTCTTTGTTCTCTTTGAGCTTTCCACGTCTAGTTTTCTGTGGAATGGGAAACCACATAGCTAAGTACATTATAAAAGTAGATGCTGTAGATAATTGACATTAAGGCTTAGAGGAAAGAGAATGTGGCTTGGGAAAGTGACTTTCTATAAACCATTTCAGACATGCAGAAATGTTTTGCTTAATTCTAGACCTAGTATTTTTCTCCAAGTACCTAAGTGTTTACTAGAAGTCTGACTCTGATAAGTAGGGATACTTCTGTGCTAATAGTTTTGTCATTAAATAAAACGATTTATCACTGCATATATTACAGGTCATCCTTGAACAATGAGGCATTTGGGAACACCAATCCCTCCTCCCTCAGTATAACTTCTGACTCTCCAAAACTTAATACTAATAGCCTGCTGTTGACCAGAAACTTTACTGATAACAAATAGTTGATTAACATGTTTTTTATATGCATTGTATCCTGTATTCTTACAATAAAGTAAGCTAGAGAAAAGAAAATATTTTTTCAAATTGTCACAAATCTCCAAAATATCTTCTAACATATTTATTGAAAAAAACCCACATATAAGTGGATCTATGCAGTTCAAAGTCATGTTGTTCAAGGGTCAACTGTGTCTGTTGCATATGCAAATTAGTATATCTATCATATATATTTATATATAAGATGTATAAAATTATAAGATAGATGCACATTTTATATAAATATATAAAAACACATTATATAAAAACATATACCTATCGATAAACACATGTACGTACTCTCTTGCAAGCAAAAAATAGCTTGCCTCTTGCTTAAGCAACCACCTGCAGAGAAAAAAACTTTTTCTACATATTAGTATGAATCTATACTTAAATCTCCACTTACTCATAAAATGTGAATGCGTAGCTAAAACATTAAACATCCAGCATAGAGTATAATGCTGATAAAAAATTTTGAAGTTCTCCTAATGATGTTTTTTATTTCTTTGTACAGATTGATTACCTTCCACACAACCTATGCAAGAACGATTATAATGACTGTAACAGTTTACACGTGTGCATCTACCCACACTCAAGACATGGGATGGGGCTGCCAGGCAGGTGGAGGTGAAGCCTCCTCGAGCGTCCAGTCAGTACGTTTCCTGCTTCCAACTTCTCTCCTCTAATCCGGCCTGTTTCCCAGAACCAGATTCATGCTAATAAGATAGCATTTTAGGCATTTTAGGCATCCATCCCTGCTAACCCACTGAAGCGGGCAAATGTGGTGAGATGAATAGAGCATTGCCTTTAGAACCAGAGACCTGATTGGCACTCCAACCCTACTGCATGGGAATTTAGTAAATGCTGACAAGTTACTTAACCTCTCTTAACCTATTTTCTTAAGTATAAATGTAGGAGGATGGTGCTCATCTGTAACCCCTTGTCCAAAGACTACAGTGCAGTCTTTTCAGCCTGACATTCAAGGCCTATGCCATCTGGCACCAATGTGTCTACCACCACTCCCAACATAACACAACTGCCAAGCTACCCCCGTGCATGATTTCTATGTCCCCATCCACGTCCATCTGTCTTAGTTTCTGTGTTAGGCAGAATAATAGCCCTCCAGAGATATCAGATCTAATCCCTGGAAGCTGTAAATGTGAGTTTATGTGAAAAAAGGGTCTTTGCAGATGTAAGGATTTTTAAAGGAGGGTATTATCCTGTATTAGTAGAGTGGGCCCTATATGACATCACAAGTGTCCTCAAAAGACAGAGGCAGAGAGTGATGACACAGTGACAGAAAAGAGGACCATAAGGAGACAGAGGCAGAGAGGGGAGAGGTCCAGCTATAAACCAAGGGATGTTGGTGCCACACAAGCTGGAAGAGGCAAGGAGCAGATCCTCCCCAGGAGCCTGTGGAGGGAGCGTGGCCCTGCTGACATGTTGCTTGCAGCCCAGTGACACTGATTTCAAACTCTCCAGAATGGAGAGAGGATAGATTTCTCTGCTTTAAGCCACGAGGTCATGGTTTTTGTTACAGCCGCCGTTGGAACCTTACCATTTGGGTTTCCCCAAAAGCTGACCCTGAGACAAGGTTATGAGTGCAAGTACTTGGGAACTGACACCAGGAGTCACTGTGAGGGGCTGGGAAACAGGGTAAGGATGGATTAGAGGGGTCAGTCCTACAGCTGTGCTCTAAACAGTTGAGGCTCAGTCTCACTGGGGACCCCTTGAAAGACTGGATCATGCTTCAGAATCTCCCCTCTGGGCAGAGAGATGACTGGGGCGTTTATCCCCAGTTCCTAGTCCTTATTGGTTGAGGGTCATTCCTGGGGACCTCAATGCTCTACCATTCCAGGCCTGTTCTGTGCGTGGGCAGAGTAGATTCTGCAGCCAGAATATTCTTCTAGCCCTCAAAGTAGAAAGGATATGGTTAAGGGCACCGGGGCATCTGTTATGGCCACACAGGCATCACTCAGACCCACTTGTTCTCCATTATAATTCCATTCCATCCTGTCCCTGGGTCTTCAAACTGGTGGCCAAGTGCAATCCCAAGAAGACTTACAACAGAAAAGGTAGTGTGATGAGCCAATGTCCTGAGGCAGCAGTGGGGCCTGAAGCCATAATTAATATTCATCAACTCCCCTTCCTTCCACCCTCTACTGGATTCTTCTCACCCTCACTGACCTTTCTGGTCTACCCTGGCTTGTCCAGTGGGACATGGACCTTGGTCCCTGCAGGGCCTGAACCCCTGGTTGCCTTGCCCCATGTCAGGCTCTGGGGGTCACTGTTACCAGCAGCCCTGGCAACACCAGCAAGCGCCCCAATGGATCTCTTGGCTTCCAGACACACTCACCCCTGTTCCTGTGTGTCAGCATCTCCAGATTCTCATGATGACTAAGGTCAGTTACTCACCCCGGGAGATGTAAATGCTTTCTTTGCTGCTGGTCTATCCACATAAAGGTCCAAATTCACTGGGCTACAGCACCTTTGGGTTAAAAGGAACCCTTTTTACTGTTTCTCCTGGTGGAAGCACTCCATCCTTGGGGACCCTGACTTATAATAGACCTTGAAGTTGCGGGAGAAGATGTACAAAATCCCCAAGTGGGTTTCTGAGAGAGATGATAGGGGTTAATCCTGCTTCTACTTGATTTATGGCCCATGTGTTCCTTCTGTTGGGAACAGAGCACCATACAATCACTGTTGGTTCAGAGTATAGCACATGCAGGAGGACAGTGTCCCGGCCCCAGGGGCTGTCATCCCCGGCTGGTGCCTCTGCGGAGCCCCTCAGAGGCCTTCCCGACACTCTGCAGGCTGCTAACTTCCTGGTGATGGAGGCTTTGACATGGTCAGTGGCTCTCACGGCGTTGTGCCCATCATCGCCTCCACGTGGAGCGGGTCCTTTGGTCCAAGGTGATGTCATGTGAGATCCCCTTTTTGGGAAATGACTATAAACCCTCAGGTGATGGCCTTGGACGAGGTATTGCGGGTGTGGCAAGCAAACCCTTAGCTGGGGTACATCCGAGAGTAAACACAGGTGCTGCCCCTCAGGGTGGAAGTTGTCCCACGGAGAGAATGTGGCCCTACTGGCCAGTCCCCTGGGGGGCAGGCCATGTACAGTAGTGCAAGTTCCTGCCAATTAGCTTCTTTGATTATAATGTGAATGCCGGACGTGAAGCTTTGGATTGCTGCGGCACCCACCTCACAGACACCCATCTCTCAATAAACACACAACCGGACAAGGGGCCAAGCCACCCTTCCCACGAAGTTCCCCTTACAGGAAGCTTGAGGCGACCTCGGTAACTGACCACAGGGGTGTCCCTGCACGTCCCTTCTGCACTTTAATCACTGCTCTTGCATTTTAAATTGACTAATAAAGAAGGAACCTATGAGATCCCCAACCCCAATAAAAGTAGAACCCCAGATCCACACTCTCTCTCTCTTTCTACCTATGACCTCATTGTGTAGCCCCAGGTGTGGGGTGTGTTCTCCAGAACTTGTGAGCAATTACCCTATTCTTTTCAAAGCTCCCCAGCAGTTATTGGTGAGGTGTGTCCTGCAATCATAATAAGAACCACAAGGGCAGGTCCAACCACCGCATAAGCTCCTGCAGGGGCCACCAAGGCAGGGCAGGCTCAGGGGGCACCCCCAGGCATTCCCAACTGCAAGCATCACTGTGCATGGGCTGAGACGGCGCAAGACACATCCTAGGGCTCATCGAGGTCTTTCAGATTCTCAGTACCCACAGCTCCTAGCTCAGACCTGGTGAATTGGAGCCCCCGTGGTCGGCCCATGTGTGGCCTGCACTCTTCCCACTGCGCTCTGGACCCACCGTGCAAACACTGGGGTCACCAAAGAGGTGGATGGAGCAACAGTATCTGCTACACTGGCCTTCCTTTCTTTTGCACACTTTCTCAAGTTAAGTATCCCAACTTTCGTTTTTTCAAATCCAACCCCCAACACATCGCCATGTCTCCATGGCCTTTTGCTTTCTCAGGGTCACAGAATGAAAAGCCTGGCATCCCTGCCTTCACATTGTCTCTGTCTCCTTTGTTGCCTTAATCTTTGGGTTAAGAGGCTTCTGCTCAGCCCTGCAGCCCTGCACGTAGGCTTGTTAATCATCAAAAGGAATTTTGGTGATGGTGTAAGATTGATGCAACCGGCTCTTTCCCCCAGACTCACTTCCTCTGAGATAAAGAGGTATACATGCAATTGAATTGTCAGGGACCTACAGGAACATCATGGCCAGACTCATGCCAATGTAATGACCGGAGCCAACTCCCCGAGGGCAAGGACTCTCCCAGCCCTCCGCAGTCCCTTGCTGATGTCCAGGTGGCAGGTCGACCGTCACCTCCTGACCTCAACTCCCTCCTGCCCCCGCTTCTCCAATATAAAAGAAGCTTGAAATCAACCCTGAGTGAAGATGGGGCTTTGGGACATGTCTCAGTCTGCTGTCTTTCTGAGTAAATTCGCTTTCCTCGCCCCAATACCTTGTCTCTTGACTTCCTGGTAACATGAGGAGGCTTATCCCTTTAGTCATCCACCTAAATTATATTTTCAACTTCCTACTCTAAATGCTTCCCCTTGTTTTACAAACATATGCAAGTCTCTCCCATTCTCCTCAAAAACAATTCCCTTCCCTCATTAACATCATTAACTTTCATGAATTTATTCAGATCTTTTAAAAATACCTATCATGTGTTGGTTATCTCCTAACCATTGTCAGGATACAATGAAGAAGCAAACAGACAAGATCCTGACTCTCAGGGAGGTTATACTTTAGTGAAGAGATCTTGAAGAATCTCCTGATTAATAAGTAAACAAGCAAACAGAAGGTAAGCCCAGCTAGTGGGTAATGTTGTGAAGGAGGTGAGCAGGTAGGGTGGTCAGTCAACCACGTCAGCAAGGTGAGATCTGCACCAAAATGGAGTGAGAAGAGGCCATGGAAGGACTTTGCTGCTGGATTAGATCAAGTGCAGGAGTTCTGGGTGAGAAAAGGCCTGGCCTGTTCCAGCTGTGGACGGGGCCAGTAAGACGGCAGGGTAGTGATGGGGTAGGGGTTTGGGAAGGTGGTGAGAGATGGGGCCGCGATGAGCAGGGCAGGTCCTGCAGGGCCTGGCAGGCTCCGAGACAGGGTCGGCGTGCACTGCAAGTACAGTGGCTGCCACTGACAGGTCAGATTTACATTTTGAAAACACCATTCTGGGTGTTTCCAACATGCCAGACCTCCCGAGCCCACTTAACTAAATGGATCACTTCCTTTTAAAATTCTCTGCTCCCTTGGTCTCCTGCTACTGCATTCTCCCAGTCATCCTGCAACCATTTCTTTCCTATTTCCTTAGGAGGTTCCTGTACCTTCACCCGCCTTCCAAAGATGGACAGAGCTTGTGTCATCCGCCCAACAGCAAACAACTCAAAACAGTGAGCCTTTCCCCATCGCTCCTCTCCTACAGCTCCCCAGCCTCCCACCTGCCTCCAGTACCTGGGAGTCTGCCAGCCTCCACGTCTCCAACATGCCCTCGGCTCACAGTCTCTCCTGTGCTCTGTGTCACAGTCACTGCCTAGTGGGGCTCCAGCAAGGTCCTGGTCTCCCAGCTGCCTGAGGGGGGCGCTCCAGCCCTTTCCTGCAGGTCTCCTTGACAACAGTGCTCTGTCTCTGCCAGGGCTGGGCTTATCCGGCAGGTCACCCTGAGGCCTGTGGCTGCAAAAGCTGCACAGTGTGGCCTGTGCTGAAGTGAGGCTCTGGTCTTGCTCCCCACCTGGCCCCCAAACCACTCTCAGTGAGTGCCTCCCGGGGCATAACCCTGTCGGCTCCCTCAGCGTCTCTATCTGGTGGGTCTCATCTAATCCTTCTGGCAAACGGACTGCAACACCTTCCCAGGTGCCATTATGTACCCAGTGTTTTTCTCATAGAAAATGAACCCAAACTTAAAAAGCCTGATGCTATAATGGTGTTTACATATCATCATAAATTTGTCCAAAACCATAAAGGGTGCAGCAGGAACCCTTGTGGAAACCGTGGACTTCGGGTGATTATATGTCAGGTTCACCATTTGAAACAGCTGTACCACTCTGGGAGGGGACGTTGATAATGGGGGAGGTTTAAAATGTGTGTGGGTAGGGGTTATATGGTAAATCTGTGTACCTTCTGCTCAGTTTTTCTGTTAACTTAAAACAGCACTAAAAAGTAAAGTCTATTTTTTAAAAAAAGGCCTGGCATTCATACAGCAGGTGGGAGAGTCACACCATTTCCATTTATCTAGCCTTTTCTAGATCACCCACTGAAGTTTCATAATACATGACTTATGGTTTCTTAAGTCCTCTTAATGACCTTCAAGATGAGCTGATACCAAATATATAGCATGAACCAATGTTAAGCAATAATGGACCAGACATCCGTGATATGCAGTATGAATACCAGGAGTTTCCTTTTCCATAGTTTTTTTCCTCATAAACTTGCCATGCTATGAATTTTCAGCCGCAGTCACTGCTTTTATACTAGGTGTGTATTCGCTGAATAACTAGGGAATGCCTACAGTTATAGGGCCTGGAGCTAGATGCTGGAAAAACAGCTGTGAATAAGACATCTTCCTTCAAGGAACTGAAAACTCTGGTGGGAGAGGTGGATAAAGGAGGAAGCAATTTCATTGTAGATAAACACTCTACCAGAGGCCATAAGGGTGCCCAGGAAGGGCTTCAGAGGCTCGGCAGAGTTCCAGAGAAGATACTGCTTAAGCTGACTTCAGAAAGACCATAGACACAGGAGGAAGAGGCTGTATGGTGACTGAGACAGAGATTGGAACAACGCAGCTGCAAAGGGAGGCAGAAGACCCCAGTGCTGCCAGGGTTCTGGTTCGTGGAGTCGAAGAATGAACTTCGCAAACACTGAAGGTAGGAGAGCAAGACAGAGGCTTTTATTTAGAGGGAAAGCGAGAGGACAGAGCTCCTGGCCTGTTCCAGGAGGGGACAAGAGAGCTCAGGGTGGTGTGTTGTCTAGGGGATTTTATAGGCAGTTGAGATGTACACCTGCTAAGTGGTCCCAAAATGTTTATCTTTGAAGAGACATTCGTTTCTTGTTAGTCTTCCTGGTTATTTACAAGAAATTTACTGCTCTGATTTCCTCCCAGGAGAGCAGCTTCCTGGTGTGGGAGCATATCACTCAAGGCTGCCTGCTTTGCTCCCAAGGTGGGCTGAGTTATTGTCTGTTAAAAAGTATGTTAAGAAACTTACCTTTTAATTAATTGGGTTTTAAAATGAAATCTTATTTTCAAGATAGAATCCTTCCTGTTCTTACTATGTTGTTTTGGGCTTGCTTGTTAAATTTCCCAGGTTGCAAATCACTTGATTAGGGCTGGAGGAAGAAAAGCAGCACCTGGGGAAAGTCAGAAAACAAGCTGGGCCCCCCAGCAGCCAAAGCAAATCCCACAATGGGTTATCTTGCTTTGGTTTTTAAGGACGCCCTCACCCTGCTCTGTCTAATCCTGTGGTCCCTGTCTCACCAGCAGCTGGAAAAAGGCAGGGCAGGTTTCTACCCAGAGTTGCAGAGTGACCGTGGCCCTAATGACCAGCACCTCAGTCTTGGACTTCTAACCTCCAAACTGTGAAAGAATACATTTCTGTTGTTCTAAGCCACCCAGTTTGTGGTACTTAGCTAGCCAACCTTTAAGACTCTCATACAAAGGCTGTTCTCAGAACAGAATTAGATCTACCTGGGGGAGGTGGATGCATGGGTGGCCCAGGAAGAGGCTCAGGCCGCTGAGAGGGGCCCATCTGGTGGCATCTGAGATCTCAAAGGAGATGCAGCCATTGCTGCTCTTGCTGGCAGCTGAGAGTCACACAAAGGAGAGTAGAAATCCTTGACTTCTCCCTTCCTCCTATTGTCCTGTGTCCTGCCAGTGTCTCTTTTCTTTTGGAGCTAAGTTAGTAGCAGCTGACATGGGACCTGCAAAAACATAGCTTCCAAAGGCAGGATGATGTAACTCCAGAGAGGGGAAATCCCAGGGCAAAATACTTTTGAAAACCAAAATCAGTTAAAGGAAGAAATAAAATTTAAAACCCATTTATTGCTTACAAGCAGTTTTCCTGCATCTCTCTCTCTCCTGCTGTGACAGAAGCAAGTAAAATCCTCCCCTCAACCTCTCTGGTCCAGATAAGCCCTCGCTTGCCCTTGTAATTAACCATTGATATGGAAATGGACTACTTCTCTCCACCCCTTGGAAACACCTGTTAATATGGAGATTCACTAAAGCCAAGCGAGACATTCTGGAAATATTGCAGTTTTACCCACAGGCCACCCCTCCAGAAATCTCACCTTAACAATCTACTTGTTCCCCATCTTCTGAAATGGTCCCTGAGCAAGAAAACTGGAGCATCGTGACCAGACTAATGACATACAATAGCAACCGCAATAAAATCATGATAATCCTCAAGCCGGAGGATTCAGCTAGGTTCAAAGTCGTATGCAGATCAAGTCCAAAGCTCGCCCACTCCACAGGCAGGCAGTAGCTGAAGAGGTAGAGGCTGCAGAGCACTCATCATGCAGCAGCTGCAGCCAGGGGGTGCATCCAGGCCACAAGGACTGTAGGAGAAAATAAATTTAAGGGCGATAAGACACATGTCTTAATGACACCAACATAGGCAAATCTTGTCCTTCAGGTAGGATACATGCAAAAGAGTGGTTCTATGATAGGACAGTGGCAGGAATGGGATCTCGTCCTGGTCTAGTATACCAGATTTTCACACCCCTCCCTGTGGGGTTACAGACGGGTCAATATAGAGGCCTAAGGGAGGTACATGCACTGGCCATAAATATAAAATAAAACTTCCCTGCAAGATGCTCTTACCTCCTGGACGTTTTGGGTACACTACCATGACCTTTGGGGGCCATTCAGGTGTTATTACAGGAATACACAGGAGGCCAGCTTCCAGGCCTTTCCCCCAAGGTGCCAGAAGGGCCAGCCATCACTGTTTCATGTGTCAAAATATCCAGGGCCATGTCCACGCAACAGTGTCTCCAGGGTTTAATGCAGTTGGGGCTGGCAGCAGGATGTTGATCTGCAGACCACATCCTGGCTTCAGTAACTCCCCTTTGGTTTGCACATACAGTTGTATAGGAGAGGCAGCAATGTGTGTTACCATGTCCACAAGACTCAAACACCCTAGCACTGTCCATAAGCGAACTGACCAGCCCGGTAGACTATTGGTGTCCAACTTCAGGCCAGATTTCGACAAACCATTGTACCTCTTTATCATGCCTGCCCTGGTAGGGTTATATGGTACATGAAACTTCCACTTTATTCCTAACTGCTGCACCCATTCTTGTAACGCAAAGTGGGTGCCTTGATCGCTCTCAATCACCTACAATGGGCCATAGGCTGCAGAGATGCTCCAGGCCCATCTTGGTGGTTTGCTGATCTGCACGACGTGCAGGAAAAGCAACCAATAGTCCAGTAGCCGTGTCCACACAAGTCATGGCATACCGATATCCTTCTGATATGGGCAGAGGCCCAATACAGTCTATCTGCCACCTGACAAGGGGTATTGGCCCCTTTACTATTGTCCCACGTTGCTGTGGGACTTGGTGTAAGTCCCTCTTAGAGCACACAAGGTACTACTTCTGGGCTCAGCTGACTTCATCAAAGGTCAATGGCAGGCCCCACCTATGGGCTACAGCCCACATTGTCTTTTGCCCCGCGTGCAACAAACGCTGGTGTAGCCATTGGGCCACATCAGAGGCAGGCTTTCCTTGTAGCCAGCGCACCTGGGCCAATGTGTCTGCTTCATCATTCCCTGGGGATGCCACAGGCAAATGGCCAGTACATGATATACAGTAACAGTCTCAGTCTGACCGGCTCATAGGTTTTGGCACAACTCTTGCCCCCAAAGGGGCCGGTGACCAACCATCCAGTTGGCATGATACCATGTTGGTAGCCACAGGGTCAAGCCCCGATAGACAGCTCAGCTGTCAGTGCAGACAACTATGGGGGAGGGCTCCTGGGTGATCACGAGCCATACTGCCCACAACTCAGCCATTGATTGCTCTTCCCCTCTCCATCCTCCATCCATATTGTCTCAGTCTTAAGATGGAAAGCTACAGCCCTCCAATTCGGGGGCTGCCCACGACTGGAGCCATCTGTGTACCAAGCATCTTCAGGTATAGGGGCTTTTTCCTCCTGATAAGGACTCTCGGCTACCAAGGGCTGAAAAGCAAGTTCTTCCTGCTTTCCACTGGTATAGGTCACTGGCCCCAATAAGCGTTAGAGTTCTCCACTTAAGGGGCTAGTAGAGAGGGCGCTGTGCTGCTGTAAATATGCGCCCCATTTGGCCAGTGTAGGCATTTGTGCCATGCCACTCTGTGGCCTTTGGGTCCTGTCTTGCACCCACCCCACAATGGGATAGGTGGTTATTACCTTGGTCAGAGCTGTTCCAGCGATGGGCTCCATAGTCAGCAAGGCATGATACACAGCAGCCAGTTGTTTCTCTATCAAGTGTACCGGACCTCTGCTCCTTTCCATAGTTGTGACCAGAATCCAGTAGGTTGGCGTGTCCATTCAAGCTGCTGCCAAAGACCCATCCACAACCGTCTTTGGTTACATGAGTATCTAGCTCACAGGGCCTTGATGAGTCTATTACACTCAAGGCCTGTATAGCTTTCACTGCTCACTTAGCAGGAGTAAAAGCAGCTGCACATGACTCATTCCAGTCCCACCTGATGACCTTCATACCAACCAGTAGAAAGGCTTCAAAATTTTGGTGCCAAGTGTGAGATAAACATTCCCAAAAGACCCAAAAACTCTTGTAATACTGTCACAGTGGTAGCGGTGGGGAAAGCCTGGACCTTGTCTATGACTGTTTCAGGAATAAGTTTAGTTTTATCCAACCAGACAACCCCTAAGAATTTGACAGACAAACTGGGTCCCTGAACCTTGGTGCTGGTCACAGCCCATCCTTTCTCTTGTAGATGTTGCAGCAGTCTAGGAACTGCCCCTTCTAAATCTGAAAGAGAATCAGATGTGAGCATAATATCATCAATGTAGTGATACAGCTGCACTGTTTGCGGTTTTTTCCATGTGGCCAAGTCCTGGGCTACAAGTCCATGACAGATGGTGGGACTGTGGAGGTATCCCTGTGGAAGGACAGTGAATGTCCACTGCTGGCCTTCCCACATGAAGGCAAACTGTTCCTGGCTTTCCTGTGCTATGTCAATAGAGAAGAAAGCATTAGCAAGGTCTACTACATAATGATACATTCCCAGTTCATGGCTGAGGGTGTCCAGAATGACTCTATAGAGGGGACAGCAGCATGCAAAGGGGGTGTGACCTTATTCCATTCCCTGTAGTCCACAGTCATGCACCAGGAGCCGTCTGGCTTTTTCACTCGCCACACTTGGGAATTAAAAGGACTATGAGTGGCTTTTACAATGTCCACTGTCTCCAACTCCTGTAGCATTTCTCCAATTTCCTTGTTCCCCCAATCAATTTATACTGCTTAGTATTTGTCATCCGGTGAGGTACAGACAGAGCTACAGGTGGGCGCTTAGCATGTCCCCTCAGAACTGCCTTTACCACACATACCCTCAGTCTGAACTCACCTGCAGTGGTCTGTAACCACAGGCCCTGCAGGATATCTACCCCCAAAATATATTCAGGGATGGGAGAAATGTACACGGTGTACTCCCTTGGGGATAAACGCCCTATCCCCAATGGGATTTGGGTTTTCTTCACTCTAATTGCCTTACCCCCATAGCCATCTGTCACAGCAGGGGTCCCGGGAAAATGCTCAGGGTTGCCATGAATCAGAGAATACTCATCTCTGGCGCCCACCAGTGCCAGGACACATCGTGCATTCACAGGGGACCAACAAATTGCTAATTCTACATGTGGCCTCTGATCCCCACCATGTCGCCCAAGGTGGGGACCTTGACCCCCTCGCAGTTGAACCATGATACCCAATCATCCTCCTGAGGGGGTGAGGGCCCAGGTGAATCCTGAGTGCCGTCCCCCAGGAAGTTTTGCAGGGACACAGGCCGGACATGAGGCTTTGACTCTGGTTTCTGTGTCCTGGACCTCAGCGGCTGGAACTGCTGCTCTGGCTTTAATTGGTGACACAGTTCTAACAAGATTCTGTTGAATGCCCATCAAGTTTTCTTTCACTACCCAGGCCTTTATCAAATCAACGCACAGCTGGGTCCTCGAGACCTTCACGGGGCCTTTTGCACCTCTCCTTTCAGTGGTAGCCCATACTTCCTTCTGTGCCCTTATTGTTTCGACCTCCCCCAGATCTGCTGAAGTACGAGTAACCTCACTTATGGGTTGCCCTAAGTGGGGGCAAGAGTACTGTATTCACTAGGGACCCAAAGAGAGATGTGGGAGCTGTAGGCAGCACCAGTTTTTTATTTCTACAGTGAGCACCTCCTCATTGGGGCTCTGGGGGTCCATATTATAGATGATATATTTTATGCCCAATTCCTGCAGTACCTGTTGGAGCTCTGCATACGTTTACCAGTTAGTGGGTAAATATGGTAAATCACCCTGGTTAGGGCAAACGTCCCTGATGGCAGCTGTCAGCCACTCCAGAAGCATCTGGTTCCGCGACGCATCATGGGCGCTTTGCAACCACTGCTGGAGGGAAGGGTGATTTGTCAGGGAAGCCAGTCGACTCATTTCAGGACCTGACATGACAGTGTTTTCCATCCCCATATTGCAGAGACGTAAAAGCCATGTAGGCAGAGATTCCGACAGCCCCTGCCTATACCAGACGCTCCTGTCCACCAGCTCATCCTGCGTATAGGGGCGGAGCATGGAGGGCTCCACAACCTGGGGAGGGGGCTGCTCCTCCCCCTGAGGAGGCCGCGGTTGTTTCATTTTATTTTTTTAATTACAGCCAGGTGGGCCTTTAATACAGGAGAGGCTGCTGCCTCGGGAAGTGGCCTTGGCAGCATATTGGCCCTTGGCCCCACCTCCTCATCTTCTACCCCCCTGGATCCTCCACCCTCTCCAGGGCTGAAGTCACCGCTCTTTCCTCCCCATCCCCCATGACTTCCTGCAACGTGACTTCTCCTGCCACCTACCCCCTCGCTGCAGCTAAGGATTCTTCCAGGAGCACGACCCGTTTTCTCAAAAACCGTCTCTCTTCCCTAAGGGCATCCCATAGGTCATTGCTCAGCTCCTCCAAGCAATGTTAAAGTGTGTCTTTCTCCTGCCAACGTCTCTCTCTCCTCGATAACCTTTCCCACCATCTCGAGGAAAAGAGACCCTATAATGCCAGCTGCTACATGGCCACTCAGGGCCTCTAAACAGTCTTCTATCTCACGGAGGGCTAATTCCACAGCCTCCGGTGTCTCCACCCTATCCCAGCTCTGGGGAAGGCCCACACCTCTAGGAGGTGCTTTACCCTAGACCAGTTCCGCATTTGTGGCTCCCCAATTGGAAGCCCCACAGATAGAGGGCTCCGGGGTCAAGCTGCACCGTCTGACACTGCAGCCACTGGGCCTTCCCACTATCCCCGGCGGGGGGAAGGGTTGGGAGTCTCCCCACCACCCCAGGGCAGCCTGCCCAAGGGTCGCACCCATGTAGACAGATTTCGTGTTCAGAGGTCCTTCCGACTACTGCTAGATGTAACTCCAGGAAGGGCAAATCCCAGGGCAAGATAGCTTTGAAAACCAAAATCAATTAAAGGAAGAAATAAAGTTTAAAACCCGTTTATTGCTTGCAAGCAGTCATCCGCATCTCTCTCTCTCCTGCTGTGGCAGAAGCAAGCCAAATACTCCCCCCAGTCTTTCAGGTACAGTCCTCACTTGCCCTTGTAATTACCCATTGATATGGAGATGGACTACTTCTGCCCACCCCTTGGAACACCTATTGATATGGAGATGCACTAAAGCCAGGCAAGAGATTCTGGAAATATTGCAACTCTACCCACAGGTGGGAACTAGATCTGAGTCTAAAAAGACAAAGCCTCGCACTCAGTATAAGGGGCTCACCTTAGGTTGAACCAGTGGCACGTGCTCTGCTCTCTGGCCACATCTGGATATGCATACAGGACATTAAATACTGCCCCCCTTCACCCTCAATGTGGGATTGTCAAGATCGTTTAACTTGTAAAAGCTCCTAAACGCAAAGGCAAAAATATTAGAATCCATGATGGTTTAATGATTAAAAGCATTGGTCAGATGTCCTGAAGTCAAGAAAACTGGTACAGATTGGGTTCTGAACAATTTGGACTTTGGACTTTGGATGAAAATGATTTCTTAAAAATGTCACTTCTTCTACCTAGCTTTCATCATTATTATTAGAAAGAATTGAAACAATGGCATTACACATTATTGTGAAGACGTTGAGAAGAAATTTAGGGCTGAAAACCTACAGAAATTTTTAAAGACATAAAGAGAGCAGAAGTTGCAACCAAGTAAAGTTTACTACCAAAATCAAGAAAAAGGAGATCAGATGCTAAGGTGGTACCTACACCAAGACTTCTTCGTGACTTCCCTGGACCTCACGTCCTGCAATCAAAATTGAATCATCATTTATGCTGTGGTTGTTTCCAAAAGGATTTGAAACACTTACAGATGAAAACAAATTAAGATACTTAAAATAAAATTCCCATCATTCTTTAAAGGAAGCAGTACTCAGTAATGAATTTGAGGTAAAGTTCTTTCATAGAAAACAGACTATATATATAATAATTTATATTATATATACTTATGTCCATATATAATATTTTTAATTTTTTATGATAAAAGAATGCAAACAAATCTATTTGCAAGGACAAAACCCTTCTTGGAAGACAAAATTCATCAAAGTAGCCCTAGCATAACGGATGATGGGCAATATCTTTAACCAATACCTTGTTTTAGCACTAATATAAAAGATTAAATCATTTGTCAAAAATGACATTCTGTACAAGGATTGAGGTACAGTGGTCTTTGCTTCTCAGTGTTTTTAATTAGTATAAAAATAGGATGTAAGCAATCACACTTCTGAATAACCAATGTGGCCTTAGCAAATATTAGAGCCCATGAGGGAGCCTTGATATGTGTAGGGTCTCAGTAAATTCAACAATCATCGCACCTGCCATGTGATGTTTAACTCTTCAACCTTGCTGATTGAAGTGGGTGTTACAGGTTACTATAAATATGATTTTCTGCTCTGAAAGATTGAGACTGTTGAACGAGCTCATCAGTGCCATATTCAAACCACAACAAACATGAAATGAAAAATGGAAGCCTACGATGAAGTCTCGGAAGTTCCCACGTGTTCACATGAACGTGATGCTCATCACAGCACAACAAAACCAGGTGTGGCATGGCAGATGGTAGGACACCCAACCGGCCCTCATAGGATGAGAACTGCTCTACATCTATATTGCTGAACTGTAAAGTAAGAGGAGGGACAAATGGACAACCAAAACTGTGGTGGCACTCGGAAACAGAGTGTCAGAAATTTATTCTTGAACAGAAACTTGAAAAAGATGATGAATCTAAGAGCGAGAGAAAAAATAAATGTGAATTGCAAATACAAGCTGGGTATAAATCAAGGGAACAGACTTTGTATGCATATTGAGGAAGGCAAGTATTTCTCTCGGAACGTCCATAACTGTTTCCTCTGGGGGTTGCTGTGGACACTCTTATAGCACCCCTATTGGGTACATAACAGGCAGTGTATTTTAATGGTCAGGTAGGCATAGAGAGGTTAAATGTCTTGCCCAAAACAACCCCATAAGTTAGCAGTGGAGCTAAGATTAGCTTTCTCAGCCCTGTAGTTTCAAGGACTTTGATCATTTAATTGAGTCATGCTGCAGCTCTCAGTGGGCCAGGAACTCTCCAAATAACTATGCTTCCTCCAGGCTCAAAGCACATTACCAACTTAATGAGTGATGCTACTTGAATGCAAAGAGCCTATGTGTGTGGTACCTATCCCCAGAGTCCTTGTATAACTAGTGTTAATTTTTATTGCTCAGAGATGGAAAGGGGAGATTTGACACAAAAATCAAGTCAGGCAGAGCACTGCCTATGTACTAAAAAATAATTCCTTGTGTTTAATATCCAAATGCCTGACTCCAAATTTGATCTTTGAGAAAACATTTTAGCATAAAAGCCATGTACATGATATACTGGCAATTCTCATTTAAAACAATGAATCACAGATGGAAAAGATGGTGGCTGTGAGTAGTGTGGTGGAAATCTCCTCCCAAAACCACATATATTTTGAAAAACAGCGAATACAACTATTCTTAAAAGTGTGACCAGAAGTAGCAGTATACCAGCCAGTCTACATCTGGGATAAGTCAACATCTCATGGAAAAGGGTAAGGTAAAAACTGCAACCCAGCAGGACCCAATCACTCCCCCAACCCCAGCTCACCAGCGGGAGAAAAAGAGTCAGAATGGGGAGGGAGTGGAAGCCCAGGACTTCTAAATACCCAGCCCTATAAATCTACCCCCAAGAACCCAGACCCACATTGCATGGTTCTCTGGAGATTAGAGAGGCTGAGAAGCGAAGTCAGAGACTAAGACTGCAAACAGGTTCCCACAATCAGCTGCCCTGAGACAAAAGAAAAGCAGGTGCTTTAAGGGACCTCTAAACATTCAGAGGGCTGCTAAAAGTGCAAGGGTTTAGGAAAAGGAACAGGTGGACAAAATCAACCTGGCACTCAGCCCAGCAGGCTGGAACTTTCAAGAGCTTCAGGCGCTCTATGCCCCTGTTTGGTAATGCAGCCCCAAGGCCCCTCACCATAATAAGCAGCCTGCCACTCCTTCCTTCCTGCTGGCACCTGCGTGCAAACCAGTGGTCCCCACCACTACTGCAGACTAGCCAGAGGGCAGCCCCGCCTACAGCAATGGCACAGCTTAACGCAGAGGCTTCTCCCTGCATGCGGCTAACCAGCCCAGACCCAGAGGCTGCTCCCTGCACACAGATCACCAGCACAGACAGTGGAGATGGGTGTGGAGACAGGGAGACACAAAGGGGCTTTGTTATCACGGCAGAACCCGTGCCACTAGCCTGCAACCCTTGCTATTGCCCTAGGCCATCCTGAGGGCCACCCCGCCTGCAGCAGTTTAGGGGATTAACCCAGAGGCCGCTCCCTGTGCGCTGTTAACCAGCGCAAACAGTGGAGACAGGCACGGTGATGGGCAAGCAGGAAGGGACTTTGTCCTCCCAGCTGACACCTGTGCCACTCGCTGGCAAAAACTCCCATCAGGACTATGAAAAGGCAGAAGAACCTTGTTCAATCCAAAATCCCTCAAACACCAGAAAAAGGGCTCGGTAAGACTGAAATCACCAATCTTCCTGAAAAATAACTCAAAATAAAAGTCATAAGCATGCTAATGGAGCTACAGAAAAATATTCAAGAGCTAAGGAATGGAGAGGCACTCAAGATGGCAGCATGAGTAAGGTGGTGGAAATCTCCTAAAACCATATATATTTTGAAAATACAGAAAATACAACTATTCCTAAAAAAGAGATCAGAAGATACAGTACAACAGCCAGGCTACATCTACATCTGAGAACTCAGCATCCCCCCAAAAGGGTAAGATACAAAGCTGTGTCCTGGTGGAACCTGAGCACTCCCCCCACTCTAGCTCACCAGTGGGAGAAAAAGAATCAGAGTGGGGAGGGAGTGGAGGGAGTGGAAGCACAGGACTGCTAAATAACCAGCCCTAGTAATCTGCACGGGGAGCACAGACACACACTGCATGGTGTACTGGATATTAGAGAAATGGAAAAGTAAATTACGAGATGGAGACTGCAACGGGTCCCACAGCCGGCTTCCATGGGATAAAAGAAAAGTGGGTGCTTTAAAAGTTAAAAGGGATAAGGGTATAACAAGTGGACAAAATTATCCCGGCACACTCAGCCCAGCAGGCTGGGAATTTTAAGGAACTTCAGGTGCACTAACCCCATGGGTGGCAACGCAGCTCAGAAGCCCCTCATGGTGATAAACAGCCTGCCGTTCATTCCCCCCACCCCCTGCCAGCACTGCAAGCAAATCGGCTGACACGCCATTGCTGCAGACCAGCCAGGGAGCAGCTCTGCCCATAGCAACCACACAGAGTCTTCTCCCAGTGTGCAGCTAACTGGGTCAGACCCAGAGGCTGCCACCATTGCATAGCTGCCCAGCACAGGCAGAGGAACCTGGCACAAAGTCCGGAAGGCATGAAGGGGCACCATTCTCGCAGGAGAATGCACGCTGTGTGCCTCCTACCCCCGGCAGCCGCCCCATTCACACAGCTCAGGGAATTAACCCAGAGACTGCTCCCTGTGTGCAGGTAACCGGCACAGGCAGCAGAGAAGGGCAAGACAACCAGCAAGCAGGAAGGGACTTTGTTCTCCCAGCTGACACATGCACCACTTGTCGACAATCACTTCTGTCACCATGAAAAGGCAGAATAATCTGGTCCTGTCCAAAATCAATCAAACAATGCCAGAGAGAGGGCCTGGTGAGGTAGATATAACCAATCTTCCTGAAAAAGAATTCAAAATAAAAGGCATAACCATGTTGATGGAGCTGCAGAGAAATATGCAAGAGCTAATGGATGAGGTCTGGAGGGAGATAACAGAAATGAAACAATCAATAGAAGGACTTAAGAGCAGACTGAATGAGGTGCAAGAGACTGTTAATGGAATAGAAGTCAGAGACCAGGAATACAGAGAAGCTGAGGCAGAGAGAGGTAAAAGGATCTCTAGGAATGAAAGAACATTAAGAGAACTGTGTCAACAATCCAAAAGGAACAATATTCACATAATAGGAGTAACAGAAGAAGAAGACAGAGAAACGGGATAGAAAGTGTCTTTGAAGAAATAATTGCTGAAAACTTCCCCAAGCTGGGGAAGGAAATAGTCTCTCAAACCATGGAAGCCCACAGATCTCCGAATACAAGGGACTCAAGGAGGACAACACCAAGACATATAATAATTAAAATGACAAAGATCAAAGAAAAGGACAGGCTTTTAAAAGCAGCCAGAGAGAGAAATAAGATCACCTACAAAGGAAAACCCATCAGGCTATCATCAGACTTCTCAACAGAAATCTTACAGGACAAAAGGGAATGGCATGATATATTTAATGAAATGAAACAGAAGGGACTTGAACCAAGAATACTCTATCCAGCAAGATTATCATTTACATTTGAAGGAGGGATTAAACAATTTCCAGATAAGCAAAAGTTGAGGGAATTTGCCTCTGACAAACCACCTGTACAAGATATTTTAAAGGGACTGCTCTAAATGGAAGCACTCCTAAGGCTAAATAGATGTCACCAGAGAAAATAAAATCACAGCAAAGAAAGCAGACCAATGAAATACTAAAGGCAAAAAGTAAAATCAACTATCCACAAAAAAAGTCAAGGGAAACAAAAGAGTACAGAATAAAACACCTAACATATAAAGAGTAGAGGAGGAAGAATAAGAAGTGAGAGAAATAAAGAATCATCAGACTGTGTTTATAATAGCTTAATAAGGGAGTTAAGTTAGACAGTTATATAGTAAAGAAGCTACCCTTGAACCTTTGGTAACCACGAATCCAAAGCCTGCGATGGCAATAAGTACATATTTTTTGATAATCACTCAAATGTAAATGGATTCAATGCACCAATCAAAAGACAAATGATAATAGAATGTATAAAAAAGTAAGACCCATCTATATGCTGCTTACAAGAGACTCACCTCAAACCCAAAGACATACACAGACTAAAAGTGAAGGGATGGAAAAAAATATTTCATGCAAACAATAGGGAGAAAAAAGCAGGTGTTGCAGTACATGTATCAGACAAAACAGACTTCAAAACAAAAAACATAGCAAGAGATAAAGAAGGACACTACATGATGATAAAGGGGTCAGTCCAACAAGAGGATATAACCATTATAAATATATATGCATCCAACACAGGAGCACTGACATATGTGAAACAAATACTAACAGATTTAAAGGAGGAAATAGAATGCAATGCATTCATTTTAGGAGATTCCAATACACGCCTCAGTCCAAAGGATGGATCAACCAGACAGAATATAAGTAAGGACACAGAGGCACTGAACAACACACTAGAACACATGGACCTAACAGACATCTACAGAACTCTACAGTTAAATGCAGCAGGATACACATTCTTCTCAAGTTCACATGGAACATTTTCCAGAATAAACCACATACTAGGCCACAAAAAGAATCTCAGAAAATTCAGAAGGATTGAAATTCTACCAACCAACTTCTCAGATCCCAAAGGTATGAAACTAGAAAGAAATTGTACAAAGAAAACAAAACGGCTCACAAACCCATGGAGGCTTAACAACATGCTCCTAAATAATCAATGGATCAATGACCAAATTAAAATAGAGATCAAGCAATATATGGTGACAAATGAAAACAACAGCACAAGCCCCAACGTCTGTGGGACGCATTGAAGGCAGTTCTAAGAGGAAAGTATATAGCAATCCAGGCCTATTAAAGAAAGAAGAAGAATCCCAAATGAACAGTCTAAATTCACAATTATTGAAACTGGAAAAGAAGAACAAATTAGGCCCAAAGTTAGTAGAAGGAGGGATATAATAAATATCAGAGAAGAAATAAATAAAATTGAGAATAAAACAATAGAGAAAGTTAATGAAATCAATGGCTGGTTCTTTGAGAAAATATACAACATAGATAAACCCCTAGCCAGACTTATCATAAAAAAAAGAGAATCTACACACATAAACAGAATCAGAAATGAGAAAGGAAAAGTCACTATGGACACCACTGAAATACAAAGAATTATTAGACAATACTATGAAAAATTATAGGCTAACAAATTGGATAAAAGAAATGGACAACTTTCTAGAAAAATACAACCTTCCAAGACTGACCCAGGAAGAAAGAGAAAATCTGAGCAGACCAATTACAAGCAATAAAATTGAATTGGTAATCAAAAAACTACCGAAGAACAAAATCCAGGGACCAGAAGGATTCACCGCTGAATTTTATCAGACATTTAGAGAAGACATAACACCCATGCTCCTTAAAGTTTTCCAAAAAATAGAAAATGAAAGAATACTTCCAAACTCATTCTATGAATCCAGCATCACTCTAATACTAAAACCAAACAAAGACACCACAAAAAAAGAAAACTACAGACCAATATCCTTGATGAACCTAGATGCAAAAATACTCAACATATTCGCAAACTGAATTCAACAATACATCAGGAGGATCATACATCATGAGCAAGTGGAATTCATCCCAGGGATGCAAGGAAGGTGCAACATTCGAAAATCCATCAACATCATTCACTATATCTATAAAAAGAAGGATAAAAATCACATGATCATCTCCATAGACGCTGAAAAAACATTTGACAAAATTCAACACCCATTCATGATAAAAACTCTCAACAAAATGGGTATAGAAAGCCGGTACCTGAACATAATGAAGGCCATATATGACAAACCCACAGGCAACATCATACTTAATAGTGAAAAGCTGAAAGCTTTTCCTCTAAGATCAGGAATAAAACAAGGATGCTGAACCTCCCCACTTTTACTCAACATAGTACTGGAGGTCCTAGCCATGGCAATAAGACAACACAAAGAAATAAAGGGCATCCAGATTGGTAAGGAAGAAGTTAAAACTGTCACTGTTGGCTGATGACATGATATTGTACATAAAAAAACTAAAGAATCCACTCCAAAATTACTAGAACTAATATCTGAATTCAGCGAAGTTTCAGGATACAAAATCAATATACAGAAATCTGTTGCATTGCTATACGCTAATGATGAACTAGCAGAAATAGAAATCAGGAAAACAATTCCATTCACAATTGCATCAAAAAGAATAAAATACCTAGGAATAAACCTAACCAAGGAAGTGAGAGACCTATACTTTGAAAACTACAAGACACTCTTCAGAGATATTAAAGAGGACACTACTAAATGGAAATTCATCCCATGCTCTTGCCTAAGAATTAATATTGTCAAAATGGCTTTCCTGACTAAAGCAATATACAGATTCAATGCAATCCCTATCAAAATACTGACAACATTCTTCAACGAACTAGGACAAATAGTTCTAGAATTCATATGGAACCATAAAAGACTCCGAATAGCCAAGGTAATCTTGAGAAGGAAAAATAAAGCAGGGGGGATTATGCCTTCCAACTGCAAGCTCTACTACAAAGCCACAGCAATCAAGGCAATTTGGTACTGGCACAAGAACAGACCCACAGAACCATGGAACAGCCTAGAGAGTCCTGATATTAACCCAAGAATATATGGTCAATTAATATATGATAAAGGAGCCACGGATATACAATGGGGAAATAGCCTCTTCAATAAGTGGTATTGGCAAAACTGGACAGCTACATGTAAGAGAATGAAACTGGATTACTGTGTAACCCCATACACAAAAGTAAACTCGAAATGGATCAAACACCTGAATGTAAGTCATGAAACCATAAAACTCTTAGAAGAAAACATAGGCCAAAATCTCTTGACTATAAACGTGAGCAACTTTTTCATGCATATCTTCCCGGGCAACAGAAACAAATCAAAAATGAACAAGTAAGACTATATCAAACTAAAAAGCTTCTGTACAGCAAAGGACACCATCAGTAGAAAAAAAAAGGCATCATACAGTATGAGCAAATATATTCATAAATGACACATCTGATAAAGGGTTGACATCCAAAATATATAAAGAACTCATGTGCCTCAACACCCAAAAAGCAAATAACCCAATTAAAAAATGGGCAGAGGATCTGAACAGACACTTCTCCAAAGAAGAAATTCAGATGGTCAACAGGCACATGAAAAGATGCTCACATCACTAATAATCAGAGAAATGCAAATTAAAACCACAATGAGATATCACCTCACACCAGTTAGGATGGCCAACATCCAAAAGACAAAGCACACATGATGGCAAGGATGTGGGGAAAGGTGTACCCTCCTACAGTGCTGGTCAGGATGTAAATTAGTTCAGCCATTGTGGAAAGCAGTATGAAGGTTACTCAAAAAACTAAAAAGAGAAATACCATTTGACCCAGGAATTCCACTCCTAGGAATTTACCCTAAGCAGGATCCAAGATTCAAAAAGATATATATACCCCTATGTTTATGGCAGCACTATTTACAATAGCAAAGAAATGGAATCAACCTAAGTGTCCATCAGTAGATGAATGGATAAAGAAGATGTGGTACATATACACAATGGAATATTATTCAGCCATAAGAAGAAAACAAATCCTACCATTTTCAACAACATGGATAGAGCTAGAGGGTATTATGCTCAGTGAAATAAGCCAGGGGAAGAAAGAAAAGTACCAAATGATTTCACTCATATGTGAAGCATAACAACAAAGCAAAAACTGAAGGAACAAACCAGCAGCAGACTCACAGAACCCAAGAATGGACTAACAGTTACCAAAGGGAAAGGGAGTGGGGAGGATGGTGGGAAGGGAGGGATAAGGGGGAAAGGGGCCTCACGATTAGCACACATAATGTACGGGGAGGGGCACAGGGAAGGCAGTACAGCACAGAGCAGACAAGTAGTGACTCTATGGCATCTTACTATGCTGATGGACAGTGACTGTAATGGGGTATGTGCGGGGGGACTTGATATTGGGGAGAATCTAGTAACCACAGTGTTGCTTATGTGATTGTATATCAATGACACCTTAATTTAAAAAAACAGAAAACAAAAAACAAAAAACAATGTATCACAGTTGCCATCTCTTAGAAAACAGAGATCCAAACGCTCCTCTTTGGGATGACATGCTCCCCATTTAACTAGAGGGGGAGCACTCCTCATTTATTACTCCCAAAGGGAATGGAGAAAATACATCCTGCAAACAAAATCATGTATCTGATGACCAAACAGTGTCCTAAAATAAAGGTAACATTGACCATATTAGGTCATAAGTGAGATAAAGTTTGGGCAAAGGTGTGAATTTATCCTGCAAGTTGGTAGAAGATAAATGCTTTTTGAATATTTAGAAGGGGGTCCAACAGATAATGGCTGCCCATCTTTGAGTACATCAGGGAGTTTCATAAGAAAAATCAGAAATTCCTAACGCAGTGCTATTCCCCCATAGCTGTGGCCTTGAGTTGGGGCTGTAGTGATCGTTGAGAGACAAGAACGCTGTGGGTTCAAGTGCAGGAGCCTCACCCTCTTATCAGAGACCATCATCTCCACCATAGGAATTATATTATTATTATTATATTATTATATATCTCACTTCTGTATATTTCTTTTATAAACACTAAAGGATGTTACTTTTTTTCATCTCTACTTAGAAGGTTATCTCTGTAATGCTCAGCAAAATCTTTGTGGTTATTTGGAAACATAGAACTATGTAAGCAAAAAGAATTCTTTTTGGAATGTTAAAAATAAGTAGCTATTTAACCACATAACATTGAAATGTTTCAGGTGATTTTAAAATACAATAATTCAACTGATTATCCCTGGTGGGATATATCCTAACGGCAAAAAGAAACTCCAAAGAAATCATTAACTATATTGAGTGCTTACATTGTTACTATTAATATTGGCATTGTTACTATTAATATTGGCATTGTTTTTCTGAAACTAGTACATGTCCAATAAAACAACTAAGAATTATGTTAATGTCACTAGGACTAGGATTTTCATAAGTGATCAGAGATAAAATATAAAATCAAGAAGTATAAACTCTAACTTCTTTTTCAAATTGTATCATTATGCTCATAGGATATTTTTCTTTTAAAAAGTGCTTATTTTCTACTTCCGTCTAGTAAACGTGAGCCAAACCCAGGAGTGATGAGCAGTCCTGGTGTGTATCCCCGAGCGCTCATATTATGGTCTCTAAGTACCATTTCCTCTAAGGCTCTTTGGAGAAGTGATTGCTTCAGATCTGGTCCAGGAAATAGGCAAGATAATCCTGGAATATCTTATCATATCAGAAAAGAAGAGAATCCATTTCAGACCACTGAGTTTGTGTCAAAGGTATCAGTATCCTATGTGAAGAGGCCCCCACTCATCAAAGATGGGAGAGTTTGATTTTCAAAAAGAACAATAACTTCAAAGAAATGAAGTGTATCAAGTTATCTTACTATTCATGAGTTCAAAATGATACTGAATAGAAAAACCATCCCTGGTCCCTGTTGTCTGATAATAAGGAACAAATTCACCGTTCTAAAACTGGAAAAGAATTTAACATTTGTCTTATTTTTCCTGTATCAACTGTACTGAGGGGTAACCATATAGCTCATGAAGAAGTCTTCCCTTATAGTACTCCAGCTAACAAATGGAGGATTCATATAATAATATCATTTCTCAGCCCCTCGTAAAATAATGGCTGAAGGCATTGATTGTTAATGGTTGCTAGACCATTCAATGGAAAACTGGTGGGAAACTCTAAAACAAAGAAAAAGCTGACAAGACCTGACTCTAAGATAAATTTTTACATCACAGAAGGAAAGGTAATTAGACATTATGTGTCTCCTGATGGAGATACACAACTATGAGTTATTCTTGCCAAAAAATGGAAATTTAATCTGATAAAGCCTCTAGACCTAATAATTATCAGTTTTTAAGAAATGTAGAAGACAGAAGAACATGTTAAATGACATCATGAAGATATAATTAGCAAAATTTACAGGAAAAAGGACACGATTTTTTCGTCTCTTCAAGAAATAAATTGCAAAGGGAAATAGAGGAAATTTATGGTTCAGTTATGTCAGCCAGACACAATGTGCATCTACTGATCAACCATAAAGACATAAAAACAACCATATATATATTTTGAGGTACTGTTGGAAATTTGAATAAAGATTAAATATTTTATGATATTAACAAACTATTACTAATTTTTCAGGTATGCTGTGAATAAGTTTTAAGAGTCCTTAACTTTGAAAAATATTACATAAAATATTTTAGATGAAATGATATGTTGTCAAGGATTTTCTTGAAAATAATCCAGTTTGGGAGGGAGGGATTAAAGAGGTATTTACCCAACAAGATTGGCCATGAATTAGTGATAACTAAAACTAAGTGATAGGTGCACAAATGTTTATTATACTGTTCCCTACTTTTGCGTGTGTTAAATAATTTTATAACAAAATGGTAAAAATTTAAAAAGCTCTAAAAACCAACATTATTTAAGTGCTTAACTTTTGTTTTTATAACTTTTGTTTTTATATTTTATTTTTATATTAACCGAAGTTAAAAGACACAATTCTGCTGATGTTTCTGTGTCATTGTCTAAGGTAATTTTATATATTCCAAATATTATGAAGGAAAATTTGGTTAACACCTTTCTGGCCCCTTTAATGATTAGACAATAGAACTGATGTCTCAGTGACTCTTATAAAGCCACAAATGAGACAATAAAAGAAAAGATAGGTTGGTGCCACCTTCGGTTTGCAAACAGCTTTTTACATGAGTGGTGCCTTAAAATACCTTGCTTTGAGGACCACACTTGGTGGATATAAAATGATGAAAGAACTATCCCTAGCTTGCTCCAGGGGAGGTGGGAAGGAATAGTGTAGCATTTTATAGCAAATGCCGTAAAATCAATGACTTCTGCTGTGTGGCAGAGGAGAGAGAATTTTCAGGTCTTTCTCAACCTGAACAATGCCCTTATCCTGCTCCCCTAAGAGAAGACTGATCTACAGATGTCTTCCCGCTACCTCAGTGTGAGGAGGGAGAAAGACAGAAGGTCTAGTATTGGAAAGGAATGAGCTGAAAACTTTGAGGGTCCTACCAGGCCAGAGTGGCTGGAGCCCAGAGGACGAAGCCGGGAGGGACAGGAGAGGAGCCTGGCCTAAGCGGCAGGCGCCAAAGCTCCTGGAAACCGTGGCCTCTGGGAGAGGTCTGCGTGCTGCCGCACGGGCAATCAGAAGCCACTGTTGGGGTTTCAAGCCGGCAGGTGCAGGGACCACACTTGCTTGTTAAAAACTCCCCCTCACAGCACTAAGGACAAGGGATGGGAGTGGGCAAGCCCGGAAATCAGGGCGGGAGGGTCTTATTCTCACTAGGCATGGTGGCAGCTGATAGAGGTCATGGAAGTGGAGGGAAATAGGCAGATACAGATATATTGGAGGTAGAATTAACAAGGATTATGTTGATATGTTGGTTATGGCAGATCAGAGAGAAAGATTTCAAGGGTGGCTCCCAGATTTGGTGGCCTGATTGCCAGAAGGAGGGATGCGCAGTTGACTAGAGGAAGAGCACCAGAAAAGACGCAGGAGATCGAGAGTCAAGCTACGTGCATGTTAAGTTTGTGACGCTGCTTAGATATCCAAGTGACGTGCACATGGTGCTGTGGACTAGAAGTTGGGATGTGGGTCTGCAGTAAAGAGCCATTATCATCAGAGTGGAGGGATTAGTAATGGCTTACAATGCTGATAAGAGCAGGAAGTACTGAGTGATAGGGAAAAAAACACCTGGAGTTAGAAGCCCATTGAATTGACAAGATCCACCATAAGGGGGCTCTTAGGTTGTGGCCACCTAAGACCAGCTCCAGCCACACTAGGGTGCAGACTGCCCTGCTGGTTGGTTTTTCCATGAGAAGGTTCTGCACGTGAGAAGCCTTCTCAGCTTTCTGAGGAAGTTTCCTACGGTGGAATTGTCCTTCTGCCATCCTGGAGGCACTGGTCCTGACCTTTCAAGACAAGGATGGTCCAGAGAAAGACCAGGATTGGGGTAGAGCTTAGTGAGTTAACTGGATAGTCTTGAGGAAACAAACAAAACTTTTGTCTTTGTTAACGGAAACTCTTAGCCACCATTATTGTGAAAAGTAGAACATAATCTGTGGCACCATCCAGTAAGTCTAAAAAGTTGCTGGAAATCATAATCGTATCGAGGTGAGGAAGTGCTGGGACCTCTTCAGAACACCTAGTGCTTTCTTCATGCACAGATGTAGCCCAGATATTCTACTGTCTCACTGTCACACTTTCAGATAAATATTAGGTTAGGGTTTAATGCTGCAAACATGATCAGAGTCTCATAGAATATCAGAATGAGAAAAGTAGTCCAAATAAACATCTGTTTCTAATCTTTTTAGTATTTCAAAACTCTGAATTCATGATGGACACTGGATCCTCACCCATGGAAAATAAAAATCACATTAGGAACAACTCACACACAATTTTAATAAGTTTGAAGAATCCCTGATATACACGGATCCATTTAGGGGTCAGTGGATTTCTGACTGAGACCCTTGGGTTCAGGAAGTCACATAAAATGTGCTTTAACAAACATGGGAAGATAAATGAAGCAGTCTGAGGATAACTGGCATTCTCATGCATATCTTCCAGGATGTCCTGGCCATGGAGAAGATTGTATGAAGTCTGTGCATATGGAGCTGTTTTAGGAACTCACAGATCATCAGAGGAGGGTAGCCCAGTTGAAGATAGTTTGGAAAGAAGCAAATTTATCCTCTTTTTCCTTTACTAAAAACCTCAAGGTCCCTTGAAGCAAGCAGCGGGAGAGAGAAGAGCTCCCTGGCGCTGATGCGCTTTGCTTAAGAGGCCCTGGGCATCAGCCAAGTATAAGGAGGAGCCCACTGGGCAGGGATTCAGGCTTTGTCTTGGAGTGAATTCGGTCACTCCCCATAGGACATCTCTCGATCTGAGAACGACCTGTCCTAAGGGATGCCTTTGCCGGGCCCCCATGGCCCCGAGGCAGCAGGGACCCAGGAAAGGTTGTCCGACAACTTCAGAGTGAAGGGGCTTCAGTGGTTTCCTGCCGTTGGAGATGTGCTGGGCTTGGCAATCAGAAGGACAGTCTTGAGCATCCATGATGAACTAAGTACAAAACGCAAGTCCGAGTGCAGCAGGAGTCTGCGATGCAGAAGAAGGGGGGTTTTATCGAGATGCGGCAGGAGGAGCCATTGAAGGCCCACACCTACTTTATGAAGCCAAAGACCAGAATTTTATCTCCTTCCCATAAGTAGATGCCAGGAAACCTGGGATCTTATGCCAAAAAGAGGATAGTGGCCTCTTTGTAAGGATTAATTCTGAAACCATTTTGCAGACAGTGCCAGTGAAGTGAGAATGACCTTGGGTGGTGCAGGCATTTCAAGCTTTCCCACTGACATTCCGGGTAAACCTGCTTTATGTCTCTCCCTGTGCCTCTCGCATGGAAAGGGTAGTCTAGAAAGGCTCAAGTCGTTTACAAATATTGTGCCTTTTGTCGTTTCTCAGTCCTTTAAGAACCACACGGAGCCACAGCCCACACTACTGGATGCTCGAGAAGGGTGTGCTCGCTTTCCCTTAGGAGAGACACCCCACAATTAACATGCAGAACACGGGCACTTCCATGAACTTGAAGAGAGATGGTTAATTTTTTTAAATAGTTCATATTGCCTTCAATAAGTGAGGGAAGGAAAACTGAGGCCAGAGGGGACATGGGATTCTATGTTCACTTCCTCAGGTCATGTGGAGCTGGACTTGGCGTGGCGTCTGCAGTCAGGGCGCGCAGGCAGCACACAGCACCACCTCCACGAATACAGCTGGTGCAGAAAGCTCCCGCTCAACTCTGTTTTGCTAGTGTAGTGAACTCAGAGCGTCCTTCTTACACCAAATCCTTTAGGTTAAATATACACTGAAAACTGTCCCTCCTCTTCTTGGCTCGGGAGGTCAGGAAGGCACCCCTGTGGAATCCCTTCAGGACTTTGCAGACAGGAAGGTAGCAGGAGGAATAAGGTGATAGCAGAGGGGACATGAGACAGTACAAGTTTTTGAAATGGATGGAAAAAGAAGTTTTCCGATAGAAAAAGCAAGCACTGTTTTATTTTACCACTCTATTGAGACCCCTTCCTGAGAAAGCCAGCCAGGTCTGTGATTCTTGAACTGGGTGGTTCCTGTGAGGAAGCAGTGGAATGTGCTCCCTTGGCCTGGAGGAGAAGGAGGAAGAAGAGGGTGCTGCCAGTACGCGTGCCGTGTCATTTAGGCTCGCCCAGGGAGTGATTTTACAGCCCACACCTGCCCATTACCACGTGATGGCTCCGCAAGGGCAATAGGAAGATGTGCGGGGACACCAGTTCTCCAGCGTCCCCTTTATAGGAGTGCTTCCAGGCAGAACATTGCCTCACTCTGAGGAAGGAGTCCCACGCATGGGAACTTGGCCCACAGAGCATTTGTGATCCATCTGAGGGAGTGGAGACATTTAGGGGCAAGACGGATTGGGCCCATGAGGTTGAGGAAAAGGCATGGGTTATCCGCGGATCAGGGATACCCCACTCCCCTACAAGTCTGTGAGCTAGGGGCAGTTCAAGGCCCTCCTTTCGGCAGTTCAGGAAGGAAGGGACAAGAAGAGCCGCTGGTAGGACCACTGGGCCCTCCGTGAAGGAGAGAAAACGGAGGATGTTTTCAGTCTCCTAAACAAGATAAGTGTCAGTACTTCTTCCTCCAGGCTTGGAGAAGGCTCATTGCTTGCTGCACACATTCAGTGCAACTTTGAGTGTCTACTGTGTGCCGGGCCCTGTGTCGGCAACACGAAGCCACATGAAACACTCCCAGGGGCCACAGGGAGTCCTGTGGCAGTGGTTACCCTGCCCTTTGGCAGGGCTCCCTCCTCTCCACAGCCTTTGGCTTTTTATAGCACTACCATTTGAACTTCGAGAAACCTACTGCTCAAGGGTGGGGGAGCCACAGGCCTCTCTTGTCCTCTGGTCTGGTATCGGTTCCACTGACAGCCATCGGAAGCATTACAGCAAGAAGCCTCCATGCCCGAGACCAAGGCACACTTGCCACAAATATTCTGGTCATTTGCTTCAAAGGGCAGACGACCTTCGACCTTTGGGGAATCCACACATGGGGAAGCTTGCAGGGGCCCGGGTGGGCTCGCCTGCCTGGGGGCCTTCCCCTCTTGCTGCCTAGGCGGCCCTGTAATTAGCTGGTCCCCCGCCCTGCTCCGGGGCCTTTCTCCTTTGCCCTGGCTGGCAGGCACCCTGTTACCATCTCACAAGACCTTGATAGCTCAGACCTCTTACCAGCCAGTCAGCTGTGAACAGGACCCACTAAGTAGGAGAAGGAGGGTTGACAGAAGTTACGGAATTGCTGATTTCTTCAGAAGTCCTCCAAAGTTCTCTTTGATTTCTTAAGAGGATTTCAGTGAATACAGACATTGATTGTAAGCATTTAATAAAAAGTTTATTTTGCTGACCAATGTGTCATTTCATGATCTCATTTTCCCAGAGACACAAGGTAAGGAAATGACCAGAAAATGAGAGAAAATGGAGAATGCCAGAATTTACTTACCTTCACCTCATTAAGAGTTTATCTAGTTCCCATGATATTTTGAAGCCCTTATGGGGACTACACACCTTTCAAGAAATGCATGACATGGGGTCACTGATCTCTAATCATTATTTTTATTACTTTGTTCAATGCTTTTTAAAAATTAGTATACTAATATCAGACAAGTTCAGCAACTAAGATGGGAAATAATCCATTAAATTCTATCCCGACATGCTGTCCGTTCTCAGCTAACCACAAAGCCTGACCATCTTTGCACTGCTGCATGTTCTATAAAATCTTTGTCTGCATCTCTGAATGTTTTATCTAGAGACACCACAGGTTATGTTTGACTTTGCAACCATTTACCTTTTATTAAATATTATAATAGATTATACTATAAAAGTTTCCTATGTTGCTTCATAGTTATTTCTTATTTTTAACTTCATTTATACTCACATATGTACACTTACCTGTCATTTCGCTTTCATGGGACAATATCACACATGTTGGGTGTTTTGTACGGCTTACTTTTCTCCTTTCTCCTCCTCCTCCTCCCTTCCTTGTCAAACTGCTCACCTCGCAGCTGGCCTCAAAGTTAGCTTTCTTACCAATGCAATATAAATTCTTCCTTACTTTCCTCCAGGCTCATAACATATAATCATACACACACATGCCCACACACACGCACACACAGAGAGTCTTCTGGCTTTGTTTTACAAAAATGAGATCATAGAATGCTGATTTTTTGGCATCTTTCTTTTCTCACCCAATAATAACTCTAATTCATTCTTTGTGATGGCTTTCTAAAATTCCATGGAGTGGATATATCATAAATTATTCATCCATATCTCTATTAATAGTCATAGAAAATGTTTACAATTTTAAAATCTACCAACACCACCTTGTGTCGATATTCCTTACATCTAGCCTTATGATATTGATATTTTATTTCTATGGGAAATATTCCCTTGAGTGGGATTCCAATTTATTTTACTTTTTAATAGATATGGCCAGAATGCTTTCCCAAGAAGGCTATAAATATTCACATTTCACCAGCAAATGGAGATTACACTCTTCTCTTCATGCCTGCCTGGCATTATGGATGTAAATCATATATCATTGTTAACTTGCCATTTTCCCCATACTAGTGAATTTGAATGTCCTTTGCGTGTGTGTGTGTATATATATATATATATATATATATATATATAGCAAACATTTGGAGTTGCTTTCCTGTGACGTGATATTTACACCCTTTGCCCACTTTTCTACTGGGTTGTAGGTCCTTTGGGTGTCAAATTGTAAGAGCTGTTTGTAGAGTATAATTTTTATTTTCATTTTTTATTGAAGTATAGTTGATATTTTTACTGAAGTAAGTTGATATTGGTTTATTTTGACACCAGATTTCAAAAAATAATTTGTTTTTCTATGTTTTGTCTTTTCTAAAGAGAGAAGAGGGGCTGGAAATGAAGTTAGTAATTGATCATGCGACATGAGGAAGCCTCCATAAATCCCAATAGCATGAGGTTTAGAGACCTTCCGGGTTGGCAAACATGCCCACAGCAGGAGGATGACGCACCTAACTCCACAGGGCCAGAAGCTCTGCCCGCAGGATGCCCCCCCCCCTCACCTTATGTGCCTCTCCATCTGGCTGTTCATCTGTAGCCTTTAGCATATCCTTTGATAAGCTGGTAAATGCTGTTTCTCCTAGTTGTGTGAGCCGCTCCAGCAAATAATCTAATCCAAGTGAAAAGAAGTCACCGCAGCCTCCGGTTTGCAGCCTAGACGGACAGAAGTCGCGGGTGACCTGGGGACCCGCGACTTGGGGTTGACAGCAGTGCGGGTGGTCTGGGGCACCTGGGCCCTTGACATGCAGGGTCTGACCCTATCTCCACGTAGATAGTGCCAGAACTGACTTTAATTGTAGGACACCCAGCTGGTCTCACAGAATTGCTTGATGGGGGAAAAAACCCACATATTTGGTGACTAGAAGTGTCAGAGTGTTCTGTGTGAAAGCAAAGGAGAAGGACACAGGTGGAGAACTATAGGTGTTTCCAACACACTGGCAAATACCGTTTTATCACGAACAGCCTTGTGTTTTTACTAAGAAAGAAGGGAGAATGGTCACTAGGGAATAAACATTCTCTACCACAGGATTCTAATCAGAATTGCACTAACCATGCAGTATAAAAATTGGAAAGACACATATTTTGGGAAATTAAAATTTCTAATTCATAAAGTTTATGCTTTCTCATTGCTCTGCATTTATCTTTTCTCCTCCAATATGATTTTATAATTTTCTTGATTTTAGGACCTCTGCCTTTCACATTAAATTTATTCCTGGCTCTTGATAATTTTCTGGAAATGTAAACAAAATTAATTTTTTAATATTTTCATTTGCAGGTTTGTTTAATTGCTAATAAGGAGAAGCTGTTGAAGTGTGTATGTTTATCATGTATCCAGTCAACTTTCCAATTTTTTTTTTCATTATGCGGCATTTTAAAGAGAATCTTCCGGGCTTTCTAGGTATAAAAGTCCATTGTCAGTGAAAATACATGCTATTATTACTTCTTTTCCAATGTTCCTGTGAATTATTTTATCATATTGTGTTACTGCATTAACTAGAACATACATCATATTGGTTTATAATACAGATAGTAGGAATTCATGATATTCAAGATTTTGACTGAAATGATTTTGTTTCACCATGTAGCATATTTTCTGTTGGTTTTTGATAGGTAGGTTTTCCAAGTCATCATCAAGTGGTTACAATTTATTCTTAATGAAGTCATAGTTTTAAGAATGACTTTAGGTTTTCTAAATGCCTCTGAAGGACTTATTGATATGGTCATAATTTTTCTCATACTTTACTGATGTTCTGAGTTATGCTGATACATTTGGAAGTACCAAAGAAGCTTTGCAATACATGAATAAACCCAACTTGGCAATACTGCATTAATCTTTGAAACCATGGAAAATATTAAATTATATTTGCTATTTAAAAAACCTTTTTGCTCCTTTAGTCATACATAATATTGGTTTAGATATTTTTAAATATTGGTTGATGCTTTTAAAAGTAATCACTTTACCAGAATTCAGTGTTAAAATTATGCTGGCTTCATAACTTTAGTCATGGGACCTGTTCCATCTTTTTAGATGGTTCAGAGTTGACAGTTTAAAGGAAAATGTTATCATCCAGACTTTAAAGTGTAGGTGAAGCTTAGCTGGGAAACCAGCTAGACCTGGAACTCTTTGTAATGAAAACTCTTTACATTCCTTTCCGAGCCTTCTCTGGTAATGACTCTGTGTACATTCTCTATTTCACTTTGGGTCAGTTTTGACAGTTTATGGTTTGTTAGGAAGTTAACTATTTCCTCTAGATTTTCAAATTTGTTTTCCAGAGGTTATTTAAGGTATTATACTTTAGTTATTTTTAGTTTCTTCCATATCTATGGTTATGTTTCCTTTCTTATTCTTGATTATGCATTTTTCTTTTTTATTTCAACTTTTATTTTTAATTTTTTATCATAATTCAACCTATAAGGAGTTTGTCTATTATACTGTATTTTCACAAAACTAGCCTTGGACTTATTTACCCTTTCTCCTATTGTTTGCTTTGCTTCTTTATTATTATTGTTTCACTTTTATCTTACTAATTTCCTCTCCATATTCTCTTTTGGTTTACTCTATTGTTGTTTCTCTTATTTTCTATGATACAGACTAAGTTTCATTATTTTTAATCTTTATCTCTTAATAAAAACATTTAAGTTTCTAAATTTTTCTCTGAGTACAACTTATGCTAACTTTCAATTTTCATTGCCTCTTTGTTCCAGAGTTTGTCTAAGGTTATATTTCTTAATTTCTAAGTATTAATTTTATCACTTTCTATTACTTATTCTAACTTCATTGGATGATAATGAGAAACATGACCTTTAGAATATCTCCTTTTTTTGTTCCATCCAACTTAGAAAATATTTTTTATAACCTGTGTATTCATAAGTTCCTTTATGTTTTTGATTTTTGTTACCTATGACTGATTTTAGAAGTTGTATTAAGATCGCCCACTAATATAACCTTTTTACATAATTCTTCTTCTATTTCTGATCGGGTTTGCTTCATATATTTAGCCACTATTACTTTGTACACAGAGTTTTGTGAGTTGGGTTTGTCTAGGTTGTCTGAGGAACAGACACCAAGATAGGATTAAATATGGACGGAAGATGCAGAGGGAGAGGGGAGTCTGGAAGAGGCATCAGACTCCGAGCAGAGGAGAGAGAGGAGGGAAGATGCAGATGGAGAGGGGAGTCTGGAAGAGGCATCAGAGTCCGAGCAGAGGAGAGAGAAGAGGGAAGATGCAGAGGGAGAGGGGAGTCTGGAAGAGGCATCAGAGTCCGAGCAGAGGAGAGAGAGGAGGGAAGATGCAGAGGGAGAGGGGAGTCAGGAAGAGGCATCAGACTCCGAGCAGAGGAGAGAGAGGAGGGAAGATGCAGAGGGAGAGGGGGGTCTGGAAGAGGCATCAGACTCCGAGCAGAGGAGAGAGTGGAGGAGGTTGAGTTGAAGTGTTCCAGATGGCCCTGAAGTCTCACAAAAAGTTCAGCAAGCCTGCCAGGAAGTTCTGACCCAAAGGTGTCTGTGGGAGGAGGCTTGTGTCTTCTGGTAAAGGGCCTGCCCTGCTACCCTGTTCTCCGGGTCATTGCTGGGGAATGGCCTCTGGGACACCTGGCCCCACCCAGGTCGGTGCTGGGTTCTGGAGGGCAGCAGCTGCTGGTCATGGTCCCTCATGCGCCCTGTAGCTGGAGGGGTGCGAGATGGATTCTGATGACAACCACTCTCATACCCCTTCTTCAAAAAGAAACATATTCCACTTTAATTAACTGAGTGTTTTAGCATTTTCCAAACCTACAAGACCATAGTGTCTTTCTTCCTTTAGAACCCCAGGTCCCTGCTATGGGAAATGCCCTCTGGTTCTATGTTCTCATGGATTGTCCTTGATCGTGTTGAAATATTTTACCAAGAATATCCATGAAGACAGAGAAGGCATTTACATTATGTTCATAGCTGATAAAGAACAAAATGGAAAACAAATCAAATAGATTTACAGAAGTTCCTCTTCCTGTGTGCCAATTCCGTTCTAATGGCATTTTTAAGTCATTGGCTCACAAATCCAAAGTGAGAGAGCCTGTTATAAGTTTAAAATCCCTGGATACATTCCTGCCAAGATTGGGCATGTATAATGAGGCATACATTTTTTCCGAGCTGATATTCACTCCGTGGGTATCTGAAGTTTTTGAGACAGTCAATCCCCCACTCCAGGATGTTCAAAAGTGCTCGTGTTAACTGCGTAGATGCCAAGCAACTCTACATACACCTGCCACTTCTCACTTTGATTTTGTGCAGATTTAAATGACTGTAAACCCAGTCAGCCATTCATGGCTTATGACAGAAGATTCCTTGGCAGTAATACCCCCTTGTTCTCCCTTTAAGTTCTCTCTTAGCTTCAGACACCTTAGTCTAATGAACTAAAGTCTAAAAAGTGAGCGTAGTAGTCTAGTAACACTTCATCCTAAGGCTGATCTTTCAGCTACTGAGAAGTCTCTTTTCCTCATCTGGCCTGTCATTGTTGATTGCATAGGCCCAGACCTTTTCATACATTGGTGATTGGCTTTTATCCTTGAGAATAATTCCTCCTGTCAAATGATTCATCGCAGGGGCATTTGCTGTCCCTGTCATTTCCTCACCACTTTCAATTTTAAAACAGAGGAAGTTTGTCTTGTAATTGTAAGTCTCTGATATGAACACTTTCAATATTTTCTCAGTGATACTTTTCAAATATTATGGGTTGAAGTATGTTCTTCAAACAGCTCAAAAATAACAACAATGGCTGAGTCTAAAAAGAGTCTGCAGAATCACTCCGACGTACATCTGAAACTAATAGGATATTTTACGTCAGTTGTACTTCCAAAAAAGTCTTTAAGCAAACTAAAAACTAAAATGAGTATTAAGACCACTGATGTCATCTGTTGGTGGCTGTGGGATCTAAAACAATTTGTTCTGGAAAAAAACTTAGCTTGTGTTTATCAAAGTTCATTGGTTGAGAACTTGTAAGGAGAGTTTTTAATCTGTATGGCTAAAAGGATTACAGATGCCACATTTGCCACCGGTCCCTCTGGGAGAGGAATCCTCTAAATACATATAGGGGGAAAATAGCAGCTCTGGACTTCAGCCAACAAACCAGTTCACCCCTAAAATCTTTAAACCAACTTTGATCTGCTAGCACAGCCTCACTGATGACGTGGGTTTTATTTCTAACCTGATTCATGTAGCTTTAGTCTTTCCCAAAAGGTACCAACCCTCTACTGATAATCTGGCATCGATACATGCAATTTCTGGCTTCATTCTTAGGTATAAACAGTACATCCTAACTTGGTGATGACATTCTGCCTGAGGTCCTGGATCTCCTTTTACTGAAAGGCTAGTTTTTCTAATTTCATTAAAACATGATAAACTTAACCTGGGCACCTGGTTCTTCTAGAACATGCATTTAGTTGGATGGTTCTTAGATTCCTCCTCATGTATCTGGTGGGACGCTCCCAGATACTTCTTAGCATGTGCATAGTGGTTCAAATCTCTTATAGAAGAAATTAAATTAACCTCTAGTCTCCATATATCTGACCCCCAGGGCCATAGTATTCCTTCTTTTCCCACCGGGGTATCATTTGGGCCCCATTTATTGGTGTAAGTCCACCTCAGTCTTTATGATGAATCTTTATTCAAGGCAGCAGAAAAATAAGAAATAATTTACACAACGTTCCCATATTTGGGGGCTCAGCATCTCTCCCCTCAATGCAGTCCTGTGACCCTGTGCGTCTGGTCTGAGATCCGGGCTCCAGTCCTGTTGCTGTGACTCCATCTATGCCTTGTGCCACTTTTGTAAATAACTCTGTAAAGAGATGATATAAAATAATGTCAAGAGGACCTAATCAGACCATAGGACACAATGAATAAAGTGAAAAGACAACTCAGGAGTTAATATCCAGACTACATTGGTACAACATAACAACAAAAATGCAAACAACCCAATAAGAAAATGGGCAAAGGACTTAGATAAACATTTCTCCAAAGAAGATAAACAAATGGTCAATAAGGAGGAGGACATGAAATGAGCATTACGAATTATTGGGGAAATGAAAATCAAACCCACAATGAGATACCATCTCACCCCTATTAGGATGGGTATTATCAGAAACAGAAAACAGCAAGTGTTGGTGAGAATATAGAGAAATGAGATCCCTTGTACACTTTTGGTAGGAATGTGAAATGGTGCAGCTACTATGCAAAACACTATGGCAGTTCCTAAAAAAAATTAAAAATAGAATTTCCATATGATCCAGAATCCAGAATTCCACTTTTGCAAATATACCCAAGAGAACTGAAAACAGAGTCTCAAGGAGGTATTTGTACATTCATGTTCATAGCAGCATTATTACAGTAGCCAGAAGGAGAAGCAACTCAAGAGTCCATTGAGAGATGAATGGATAGACAACATGTGGTATATACGTATTTTTCAGCCTTAAAAGGGAAGGAAATTCTGATATATGCTATGCATGGATGAACTCTGAAGACATGTTAAATGAAATAAGCAATCACATGAAGAAAAATACTGTATGAGTCCACTTATATGAAGTACATAGAGTAGTCAAATTCATAGAGACAGCAAGTGGAATAGTGGTTGCCAGGAACTGGGGGAAGGAAGGAAGGAGGAGTTGTTTAATTGGTGTAGAGTTTCAGTTTTGCAAGGTGGATGCAGTTCTGGAGACGGATTGCACAGTACTGTGAATGTACTTAACACAGCTGAACTGTACACTTAAAAATGCTTAAGATGAGAAATTTTATATTATGTATATTTTACTACAATTAAGAAAAAGAGTACCTGATTGGATCAAAAGACCTAAATAGATGTCCTGACTTTGGTCTTATTGTACATATCCTTAACTCCTTCAGAACATAATTGTCTCACTGTATGATGAGAAGACTAATTTATTACAACTTATATCCCAGGAACATTGAGTTAAATACAATAGTCCATGGAAAATTACTTCGTAAACAATATGGGATTATTTTACTGTAACTCTTTAAGTGTAAAGAATTGAAAATGTTTAGGTTGTCTCTAAGAAGTCAATGAATGAAGAATTTGAAAGAAATGTATAAAGTTAAAACATCCTAGGGTCCTAAAGGATGACATGGACATGCATTTCAAGTCAACACATTTCACTAAAGACTTACATACTTTAGGCAAATTCTAGATACAAGGCAGAAGAATAGCCCCCATCTTTACTGAACATATTGAAATCAAAGAGGAAAGCCGAAGCTCCATCAAGCATTGTATTGAGGAGGAGACACAGGGAGCTGAGAGAGAGAAGGGGCATCCTGAACCAGGCAGGCTTCTCAGAGGAAACGACATCAGACTGAGGGCTGAATGTTGAGGAAAATCTTACCAGACCGAGAGGAAGGAAATGCGTTCCAGAACAAAGGAACGACTTGTGAAAAGCTAGGAGGGTGAGAGAAAGCCTGATGTGTTTGAACTGAAAGAAATTCTTCCAAGGAGTTTGGGAGAGGAAAAGCTAAGCATTAACAGAAACCAGATCACACCAGACTCTAAGTCCTATTAAGACATTAACATTTAATCCAAAGTGCAATAAGATGCCATCAGAGTTTTAAATCGGTAGCAATATCATCAGATTTTCATTTTATGAGGATCTCCGGGGTAGTAGGGAAGAAAAGTATGTCGGGGTGGGCAACCCAGACATAGAAAGGTTACACAATAATTTAAGCGTAAGATGATGGAAAGAAGACAGCACACTCAAGTCAAATTTTGGAAGAAGAATTGACAGGACATAGTGTTACATTGGAAGCTGTGGAGGAAGGAGACAGGAGAGACGTGATGGCTTGGGGAAGTGTAAAGATGGTAGTATCACTCCTGGAGGAAAGGAACACATAGCGATGTGTTCAGTGTTGGATATGTTGAGTGTGAAATGCCTGAGTAGTGTGCAAATGGGATGTCTGGGTCAGTTGACTGCCCAGGTTTAAGATGGAGATAGAAATTAGAGCCAAGATATATATGTAGGCACCATTAACATATAGAGGGTGCTGGAAGCCATGGGTATATAAAAACAACATGCAGAAGTATAGATGACATAGGACGATGAAAAAAAGAGGATATGTTATATGGAAACGACATAATGGGAATAAAAGATATATAAGCATTCATAAGTGATAACATAAAATATGTGCAAAAGAATGAATAAGTAGTGGAAATAATGTGAAAGCAAAGGACATGTTTTCTTAAAAAGTTACATGCAATTAGTTGTTTGCATTTTTGGTTAGGAGAAAATGCCATATGTCCAATGTAAAATAGGAAATTAAGGGGAATAAAAGGTATAGTAAGTGGAAAAATGTTTTAAAACATGGCAGAAATACATTCTAATATAATTAAATTTTTTAGAGTGAATGTAAATGAATTTCAAACACTCATAAAAATTGACTCTGGATTTTAAAAAATAAAGGAAGAACCTGATATACTGTTAGCAATAGACAAACTGGAAATAAAATCAAATATTTGAAACAAAATGTATTTTCCGTATAGATTCTCACTTCTATTGCACTTACTATGTGCCAGACACTATTCTAAGCATTTTACAAGTATTAATTCAATTAATTCTTCTAACAACATTATATAGTACTACTACCAGCATCTCCTTTTAATGGAAGAGGAAATCGAAGCTTAGAGCTTAAGCAATCAAGCCAATATCAAACAACTAGGATTTCAACCCAGGTGGTAGACTAAAATTGAGAAAAATATACAAATATGAACTGAAAGAAAACAGGTGCTCCAATTTTAACATCTGACAAATCAGAATTCAAGACAAACAATATCACAGGGGTCAAAAAGACACATCAGATACAGGTGAAAGAAAAAAAAATTGTATTTGGTGGCTTTTAACATACCTATTTCAAACTAACAGATCAAACAAAGAAAAATAAACAAATATATAAAGATACGTTTAAATGTCACTTTCTCAGAGAGGTTTTCCTGACCCATCCTTTAGGAATTCACTCTTGTCACATTGGCCTAAATTCTTTAGCACCATTATTCTGCTTTATTTTTTCCCAAAGCATTTATCACTACTACATGTGTGTACTATGTAATATGTTCTTACTGTTTACTTATTATCAGCTCCACTAGAGCATAAGCTCCATGAAAGGCAGGGATTTGGTTTTGTTTACCTTGTGTCTCTTATGCTTAGAACATCATCTAGCAAATAGGTATTGAATAAATATTCATTGGAAAAATTACCAAATTAATCTAAACAATACAATCAGTAAGATTGAAGTACTTTGTATAGAGCTTACTACATGAACAGATCCACAGTAGATTTAGATTATGGGCTCTCTTTTGAGTGAAAATGGAATAGTCACAAAAATTGACCTGTACTAAGCCATAATGAAGTGTCAGTAAATTCCAGAGAAAAATATCATAAGACAATGTTGTCTAAAAATAATGTAATAACAATAGTAATAGTAAATAATGTAAAAATAATTGTTAATAAACAAAAGAATATCTAAAAATCTAAGTAAATACTAAAAGTCACACTAAGTAATAAACTAAGCAATTAAATAGCTAATCTAAACAAAGGAACTGAATATAATAAAAAACAAATTAGCAACAAATTAATAAGTAATAAAGCACAGTACAAACTAACTAAATGAAAAGGAGCTAATAAATGAATGTAAATGACTTAGCTAATAAGTAAACTAAATACCTCCACTAAATTATACACTAAATAGAATACAACCAAGACTCTTGAGATAAAGATAATCACAAGAAATGCTGTATTTCCTAAACCTGAATAACTCTGTTCTTTACTTGTCAAAGTAAGGGGACATAATAAAAGCACACCTAGAGAGAAATTTGTAGTTTTAGTACATCTATCAGGAAAAAGAAAGGTAATAAAAGCTAATGACCCCAACATTCAACTCAGGAATTTCAAAAAAGGACACCAGAACAAAGAGATGAAGAAAGAAAATATTAAAGATGAGGGCAACTCATCTGTGGAGTATAAGAACAAAGAAAGAACTGAAGGAACAAAACAGCAGCAGACTCACAGAACCCAAGAATGGACTAATAGTTACCAAAGGGAAAGGGACTGGGAAGATGGGTGGGAAGGGAGGGATAAGGGGGGAAAAGGGCCATTACAACTAGCACACATAATATAGCTGGAAGGGGGATACGGGGAAGGCAGTATAACACAGAGAAGACAAGTAGTGATGCTATAGCATCTTACTACGCTGATGGACAGTAACTGTAATGGGGTATGTGGTGGGGACTTGATAATAGGGGGAGTCTAGTAACCATAATGTTGCTCATGTAACTGTACATTAATAATAGTAAATAAATAAATAAAATGGAAAAAATAAAGAGGGCAGAAAATAATTCAATTCTGCTTCTATTTAGGGAGAGGTTTAATATTATTTGAAAATAGACTGTAATAAATTAAAGATGTGTATTGCAAAACTTAGAGCAACTTTTAAAAAATAAAATAAAAAGTCAATAATGGACTAGTCATAATGGAATCATAACATACTCTACTAATCCAAAAGAAGGCAAGAAAAAATTAAAAATAACAAAGAGAAAGATGGGACAGATAGAAAACAACCTACTTATATGAACATATTGGTGTCTTCTAATGGAAGATTTGGCTTTCTGCTTTACTATGTGATAGTAACCCCATCTATGCACAGAACCACCCCACACCTGCAGAGCTTGCTTTAGCTCTTTAGTTCTCTCTTAAATACAAGAGGCAGATAAGGATCACTAGACATTTGAGAGAAATCTTTACCATGAAAGATAGACATAAAAATAGAACAAAAAACAAAAACTCAAAGAGAAGAAATCTTTAAAATGTACATAATATTTAATTCTCAAAGAAAACAGAGGAGATACTATAACCATAAAGCAAGAAAGAATGTTCTCACATTCCAAGAGCAGGACCAAGCTTTTGAAAAATAAAATTATGTTAACGGAGATTTTTAAAAATTAACAGGAAGTTTAAAAAAGAAAGAAAAGAATTCTCTCAGAGAGTAGAACTGGATGGAAAACAGGAAAGAAAAAAGATAAGTAAAACAGTGGCTTCATCCAGGAGATCTAGTATCTGACTTATAGACATTCTGGAAAGGGAAAACATGAAAAGTGGAGAAGGGAGCATTGTAGAAATAAATACAGGTTCTCAAACAGAAGCATCTGAGCTTCTAGACAAAAAAGTGATTATACAGGGGAATGAATGAAATTTAAAAGGGCCACTCTGCAACATACCAGTGTAGAAAGCGATCCTAAAATCTTCCAAAAACAACAAAACATCAAATTCAGATCACATATAAATTACTGAGAATCAGAATGGCATAGATTTCTCAAAAAGAACACAGGAAACTTGAAGACAATTGAGTAACATCTTCAAAATTCTAAGAGAAGATATTTCCTAATCTATAATTCTATACCCAGCGAAGCCATCAATCAAGTGAACAGTACAAAAATATTTTTCAATATTCAAGCTCTCAAAAGTGACATCTCCATTTACTCCCCTTACTCCTCAAGAACCTAATATTTATTTCCACAAAATTGAGAGAGAAACCAAAGAAAGAAGTAGATTTGTCATTTAGGAATCAGGAGTCCAACGCAGGAGAAGGGCAGAGCGAAGCCACAGCATGGCTGGTAAGTTCCAGGCCTACAGCACGACCGGGAGACTGGGGCTGGGAGACAGCTCTAGGGATATGTTGGCAATGATGATAGTAATAATGTAACAAATGAAAGTTAAAAAGAGGACAAAAAGATTATCTGATGGTTTGAATACCTTGAGAGGAAATTTAAATTTCTATGGGAAATTTGGGGGAATGATTTAGTATAATATAGAAAAATGAGCCAAAAAGTAAATAAATTTAATTAATTTCATGTATTTCAAGAAAGTAAAGGAAATAACATTGTTTTGTTTGATTCAGCTCTAAATGATAATGATGTAATCTTATATAAAGTGTATGAATGTAAACGTTCAATACTGATTTGCACAAAGTAACCGTATTAAATGGGTGCAGGGACAGCATGTGTGTGTGTGTGTGTGTGTGTGTGTGTGTGTGTGTGTGTGTGTGT
>JAQQAC010023241.1:3578672-3588865 GCA_029783875.1 Phataginus tricuspis
TGTGTGTGTGTGTGTGTGTGTGTGTGTGTGTGTGTGTGTGTGTGTGTCTGGGGACCTAGGGGAGAACCAAATCCCAATCTCATCTTTTATAAAGGGAAGGGAAGGGACAATGTCCATGTTTGAAAAATGAAAAACTGTTTTTAGAGAATGCTATTTTGAAATAGCAAGTTCTAAACCAGAAGAAACATCTGAGAGAGTTAAAAGTGATCCCATCTGGGGAATAGGAATTAGGAAAGAGAGAAGTGGGTTGAGGGACTGCTCTTTTATTATAAGCCCTACAGCCCTGCTCAACTTGCTAAGCTGTTTCTGGGTTACTTTGATAAAAAATTAAAATTTAATTACAATCAGATGAAACTGTGGATTTTCTAATAATGAGTCATAGTTATAATACTAAAAGAGCTATCAAAAAAATGATTCCAATTTGTAGAATGTAGAAAATAAAATTAGCTTTAGCAGTGAATTAATACATGACATATTCTGGGAGAGTGATAAACTAGGTTTTAAGAAAGAAGAGGTAAGCAAAGCTGCAGTGTCTCCCACTCACATAGCAGGCTACCCAGTCATTATGTATACCCTATTTTCCATTGAAACAATGGCAGAGGAAATACTGATTTACCACTATTTTATAAGGTGATAAATTGGCAGAGGTTGTGGACTAATGAGTATACAGAATATAGGTCTGAAACTGGAAAATTTCCACCTGGATTTGAAGGGAACTGTTGTAGTTGAATAGGATAGTTATTCATTTAATAAAAACATGAGTATCTAGGTACAAAGCATTGTGCTAGACTTTGGGAGGGGAAGTGCTCATAAAGAGGAATAGATTGCAGGCTTAAGAAATTTTTTTTTTCTTGTCTAAATCTGAGGGATTAACTTTAATTTGTGAACATTCTGTTCTGGAGCTAAAGTCTTTTTATTTTTTATTTTTTATTTTGCTATTGTTAATGTACAATTACATGAGCGATATTGTGGTTACTAGACTCCCCCTATTATCAAGTCCCCACCACATACCCCATTACAGTTACTGTCCATCAGCGTAGTAAGATGCTATAGCATCACTACTTGTCTTCTCTGTGTTATACTGCCTTCCCCGTGTACCCCCCACTACATTATGTGTGCTAATCGTAATACCCCTTTTTCCCCCTGATTCCTCCCTTCCCACCCATCTTTCCCAGTTCCTTTCCCTTTGGTGACTGGGCTTAAGAAATTTAACAATCTACTGGGGATGATATAAGCATGTGGAAATTAAAAGAGAATATGTCACAGCTATTATATCACGTCATTTAAGTGGGGTCTCAAGAGCAGCTTAATTTGACCAGATACTCTCAGATGTTTTGAATGCAGAGGGCATGCAGTGGTACGTTTTTATATTTCTAAGTGTGTGAATCTCAAGGGAAAGAGAATGAGAAGGAATGAAGATACATTCTATGACATCCAACTGAACTTTTCCAAACCATTTGCACTGAATGAAGGTAAGAGAAACCAACTCTGAAAAAAAAGAGGAAGAGAAATCGAGTAAGAGAAATTGAGAAAAAGAGAGAATACTAAGAACACCGAGACCACAGGTGGCTACACCAGTGGTGACAACCCCCAGAGCCAGTTTTAGGAAACAAGTGAGTGAAAGGGTCTGACCCATACGCCTTGTGTATGTTGGTATTTATTCTCACAAAGCAATGCCAAGCGATGTGACATAAATCCAGTTCCACCACATGGACTGCTGCAGGGTGGCCCATCCATATCGAACTTTTCATGTACTGACTTTTTGCTTAAAATGAACAGCCTGTAAGTGGGTGCTGGCCATTTTGACTTCAGTATTTTTGTTGCAATAGATTTTTTTATCTGAATTTTAATTAAGAATTGAGCTATATTTGGAAAAATTCTTTTCAAGTTTGACCTGATACTCTCAAATGTTTTTTACTTAAGTAAAGATGCTAAATGTGGCTTTCAGCAAAGCGGAGAAGAGGGTAAAGTTCAAAGATAAAAAATAAAAGATAATAAAAGATGAAGATGACAAAATTTTTAAAAGAAGAAAATGTAACCACACAATGGGATGGGGAGAAAGTAATATTGGAAGGCCCTGATAACTGGGGAGAATATTTGTCTGCCCAGAGGTGTTCTGGTTTGGGGTTGAAAGAGATTGCCATGCTGAGAAAAGGTCACAGAATGTGGCTCTAGGAATGTAAGATTTGTTGAAAACACCAGGGCATTTCAAACGTAGGTACTGGGTTGGAAAAGGGTATCTTACAATTATTTTGCTAAAGACTGCATTTAAAAACAGTAATAAAAGCAGGGTATGTGGAAACTTCAAGAAAGAAATGCAGATAACTTCAAAACTCTAAATATCTTTGTACCTATGTCTGTTAAGGATAACTGAAATCACAGGGCTATTGCAAAGCAGGGTCACAGTGGCCGTCAGTTCACCCAAAGGGGTCGATTCAGAAATGAATTACGAAAAACAATGAGCATTTCAGTAAGGACAAAGAAAGCAGCAGCGGTCTGAGTAAGAAAAGCTGTATTGGGGAAGTGCTTCCTGTTACTGGTCTTTTCTGTTTTTCTGTTACAGGCCTTTCTCTGTGGTATATAGAATCTAGGAACAGAGCTAGATAGTCGTTTGAGTCAATAAAAAAAAATCCTGCCGTACTAAAAGGGACTAAGTCCCCATCATGCATTGTGTAGGGCTGCTATTAATCGGATCTGAACTACCGTTTAATTATTACATATAGCGCTTTGATGGTTTAACGAGCATCTGTTCAGTTCTGCAGGCTCCTCTGTTGAAGCAGCTGTGTGAGCACTGGATGTGACGCTAGGCTGGACCAGCAGCTTCCACTTTAGCCCCAGAGCCCCAGAAATCAGGCACCAGACTGGGGCACAGGGGATCCCATGCAGTGCCTAACGGAACCATCTCTGGTGAGCTGAGAATAAGAAGATCATTTCTCAGCTTCCCCTTGTCCAACTTGTTCTGCTTCGAGGGAGAGTTGCTGGCTCACCACACACACACACACACACACACACACACACACACACACACACACCTCACCCAACCCGTCTGGGGGCCCTGCTCCCCATGGAACAACACGACATTGATGCAGGGTGTTGCTGTTCCCCGCCATGGGATGCACCTGGTCATGGTTACTCAGTAGTCTTCCTGGAAGAGGTCCCTGATGTTTCTCCCACTCTCCAAACTGAATTTGGCCAGGAAGTAGGGGAAAGCCCTGTGGAGCATTTAACTGAGCGACCAGCTAACGCAGCTTAGGCAGGTCAGCGATGACTCACGCTTTGGAGCTCACTTCATCCCATCAGGAAAATCCATACTATTTCCCCAAATCCTCTGAAATAAATTGCAAAGGTTTAGAAAGTCTAAAAATAAATGCTTCCCCTGTGCAGAGTTGTCACTAGGAGCAAATTCCCACCTTGCTTTTAATTTCCCAGCTAGTAATATTTTCTAAATATATGCTGCCCTGTGCCATCTCTACAGAAGCTGCTGTTAAACCTTGATTTGTGTTTAATGAAGAAACTGGGTCACAAAAGGTCAAGCAATGTCTCCAAGGTCACACATACAGTAAGGAAAGGGGCTGGAATTCCCACCCAAGTCCATCCGCCTCCACCTAGACTTCTTCAAGCAACATTGCCCAGTGACTTCCATGAGCATCATCGCTGGGTTCTCTGAATTATTAGAGCGCTTTAACCTGTGCCACCCGGTTCAGCTGCCCACAGTCTGCTAACTATGATTGTTGTCTCTTGTTTTACATTGGTTACTGCACCCTTTGCAGGGGGGTCAATGAGGGCAGAGTCTGAGGACTGGACCAGAGCTTAATTTAAGTTTGATGCAGTTGAGACTCAGAGACTCCAAGAGGGGACTAGAGGTTACCAAAAGGAAGGGTTTGGGGAGGGTCGGTGGGGAGGGAGGGAGAAGGGGATAAGGGGCACTATCATTAGCACTCACAGTATAGGTAGGTCATGGGGAAGGCACAGTACAGCACGGAGAAGACAAGTAAAGACTCTATAGCATCTTACTACACAGATGAACAGTGACTGTAATGGGGTTGGGAGGGGGACTTGATAATATGGCTGAATGTTGAAACCACAAAGTTGCTCATGTGAAACCTTCATAAGATTGTACATCAATGGAAGATTAAAGATGGCAGTGTGAGAGGTGAGACAGAGGCTTCCTCCCCGCATATAATATGAAAATATAACTAATACAACTACTCTTGAAAGAGCAACAGGAAAGAGGACTGCAACAAACTGCATACACCTGGAGACAAGAGCAGACCTCACGGAAAAGGGTAACATACTTAAGCTGTGGTCCTGCGGGATCCAAGCCCTTTCCCCACCCCAGCTTACAAGCAGGAGGAAGAGGAGTGGAGCAGGGACGGAGTGGAGATCTGGGACTGCTGAATACCTAACTCTGGAGATCTGCTCTGGGAGCACAAACCTACATTTCATGGTGCTTGCATAATACTCTCATAATTAGGGGGTTGGAAAACTAAGACAGGCAGAATACCTGGAGAGACTAAGATTCCAGCTGCTTGTGGAAAGCAGGGATCCATATCCAGCTGCTCTGGGACAAAAGGAAGGTGGGCAGTCTGAGAGACTTCCTAACAAGGAAGCCCTTAGCAAGAGGGCTGCTAAAGGGGCAAGGATTTCACAGAGCTTACTACTCAGGAGAGAGGACCGGTAGACAAAATTGTCCAGATGCACTCTGTCCAGTAGATTGGGAGCTTTCACGATCTTCAGGTGCTCCAGCTCCATGGCTGCTTACATGGCTCCAAGAACCCCTTCTGTGACAGGCAGACTACTGCACCTTTCTCCTGGCCAGCCCCACCGGGATTACAAACTGGGAAACCCTACCCTGGCATTAGGCCAGCCAGAGGGAAGATCTGTCTACAGCAACTAAAAACGCAAAGCACAGAGGCTTATACCTGTGTGCTTGGCCCACTGGTTCAGGCAGTGGAGATAAGCATAGCAGCCACTGGGAAGGGAAGCAGGAAACAGCTCTTTCCTCCCCCCAGGCACCAATACCACTCCCCTACAATCCCCGACATTGCTTCAGGGGCTGAGCAGCTCCAGAGGTAGAGCTTCTGGGCACTAGAGGGCGCCAAACACAAATATGAAACGCTAAAGGAACCTGGTCCAGAGTAAAATTGTTAATACAACTCCTGAGAAAGATTTAAATGATATCGACCTCATGACTCTCCCTGAAAGGGAGTTCAAAATAAAAATCATTAACATGCTCATGGAGGTATGGAAAGATATTCAAGAACTCAGGAATGAATTACAGTTGGAGATCCAATCGTTGAAGAGCACAATGGATGGTATTAAAAGCAGACTGGATATAGTGGAGGAGATGATAAATGAAATAGAAACAAGAGAAGAGGAATACAAAGAAGCTGAGGCACAGAGAGAAAAAAGGATCTCTAAGAATGAAGGAATATTGAGAGAGCTGTGTGACCAATCCAAACGGAACAATATTCGCATTATAGGGGTACCAGAAGAAGAAGAGAGAGAAAAAGGGATAGTAAGTGTCTTTGAGGAGATGATTACTGAAAACTTCCCCAATCTGGGGAAGGAGATAGTCTCTCAGGCCATGGAGATGCACAGACCTCCCAACACAAGGGACCCAAGGAAGACAACATCAAGACATATAGTAATTAAAATGGCAAAGATCGAGGATAAGGACAGACTATTAAAAGCAGCCAGAGAGAGAAATAAGATCACATACAAAGGAAAGCCCATCAGGCTATCATCAGACTTCTCAGCAAAAACCTTACAGGCCAGAAGGGAGTGGCATGATGTATTCAATGCAATGAAGCAGAAGGGCCTTGAACCAAGATTACTTTATCCGGCATGGTTATCATTTAAATTTGAAGGAGGGATTAAACAATTCCCAGATAAGCAAAAGCTGAGAGAATTTACCTCCTACAAACCATTTCTACAGTGTATTTTGGAGGGACTGCTATAGATGGAAGTGTTCCTACGATTTAATAGCTGTCACCAGAGGTAATAAAACCACAGTAAAGAAAGTAGAACAGCTAATTACTAAGCAAATGCAAAATTAAATGAACTATCCCCAAAGTCAATCAAGGGATAGATAAACAGTACAGAATATGATACCTTATATATAAAGAATGGAGAAGGAAGAAAAAGGAGGAGGAAGAAAAAACAAAACCAAAAAGAACCTTTAGATTCTGTTTGTAATAGCATATTAAGTGAGTTAAGTTAGACTCTTAAATAGTAAGAAAGTTAACCTTGAACCTTTGGTAACCACGAATCTGAAGCCTGCAATGCCAATAAGTACCTTTCTATAATCACCCTAAATGTAAATGGACTGAATGCACCAATCAAAAGACATAGAGTCACTGAATGGATAAAAAAACAAGACCCATCTATATGCTGCCTTCAAGAGACTCACTTTAAACCCAAAGACATACACAGACTAAAAGTGAAGGGATGAAGAAAGACATTTCATGCAACTAATAGGGAGAAAAAAGCAGGAGTTGCGGTACTTTTATCAGACAAAATAGACTTCAAAACAAAGAAAGTCACAAGAGACAAAGAAGGACATTACATAATGATAAAAAGGTCAGTGCAACAAGAAGATGTAACCATTATAAATATCTATGCACTCAACACAGGGGTTCCTACATATGTGAAACAAATACTAACAGAATTAAAGGGGGAAATAGAATGCAATGCATTCATTTTGGGAGACTTCAACACTCCACTCACTCCAAAGGACAGATCAACCAGACAGAAAACAAATCAAGAGACAAAGGCACTAAACAACATATTAGAACAGATGGACCTAACGGACATCTACAGAACACTCCATCCAAAAGCAACAGGATACACATTCTTCTCAGTGCACATGGAACATTTTCAAGAATAGATCATATACTAGACTACAAAAAGAGCCTTGGTAAGTTCAAAAAGATTGAAATTGTACCAACCAGCTTCTCAGACCACAAAGTAATGAAACTTGAAATGAATTACGCAAAGAAAATGAAAAATCCCAGAAACACATGGAGGTTTAATAACATACTCCTAAATAATCAGTGAATCAATGACCAAATAAAAACAGAGATCAAGCAATATATGTAGACAAATGACAACAAGAATTCAACACCACAAAATCTGTGGGGTGCAGAGAAGGCCGTGCTAAGAGGAAAGTATATTGCAATACAGGCCTACCTCAGGAAAGAAGAACATTCCCATATGAGCAGTCTAAACTCACAATTAACGAAACTAGGAAAAGAAGAACAAATGAGACCCAAAGTCAGCAGAAGGAGGAACATAATAAAGATTAAAGCAAATAAATAAAATTGAGACGAATAAAACAACAGAAAGGATCAACGAAAGCAAGAGCTGCTTCTTCGATAAAATAAACAAAATAGATAAACCCCTAGCCAGACTTATCCAGAAAAAAAGAGAGTCTACTCACATAAACAGAATCAGAAATGAGAAAGGAAAAATCACTACGGACACCACAGAAATACAAAGAAATATTAGAGAATACTATGAAAAATTATATTAACAAACTGGATAACGTAGGATAAATGGACAATTTTCTAGAAAAATACAACCTTCCAAGGCTGACCCAGAAAGAAACAGAAAATCTCAACAGACCAATTACCAGCAACGAAATTGAACTGGTAATCAAAAACCTACCTAAGAATCAAATGCCTGGACCAGATGGCTTCACCACTGAATATTATCAAACATTTAGTGAAGAACGAATACTCATCCTCCTTAAAGTTTTCCAAGGAGTAGAAGAGGGAATACTTCCAAACTCATTCTATGAGGCCAGCATCATTCTAATACCAAAACAAGGCAAAGACACCACAAAAAAAGAAAACTACAGACCAATATCATCCCTGATGAACATAGATGCAAAAATACTCAACAAAATACTAGCAAACCGAATCCCAAAATACATCGAAAGGATCATCCATCATGATCAAGTAGGATTTATTCCAGGGATGCAAGGATTGTTTAACATTTGAAAATCCATCAACATCATCCACCACATCAACAAAAGGAAGGACAAAAGCCACATGATCATCTCCATAGATGCTGAAAAATCATTTGGCAAAACTCAACATCCATTCATGATAAAAACTCTCAACAAAATGGGTGTAGAGGTCAAGTACCTCAACATAATAAAGGCTATATATGACAGACCCACAGCCAACATTATACTTAACAGAAAGAAGCTGAAAGCTTTTCATTTAAGACCAGGAACAAGACAAGGATGCCCACTCTCCCCACTTTTATTCAACATAGTACTGGAGGTCCTAGCCATGGCAATCAGACAGCACAAAGAAATAGAAGGCATCTAGATTGTCAAGGAAGAAGTTAAACTGTTCCTGTTTGCAGATGACATCATATTGTACATAAAAAACCCTAAAGAATCTACCTCAAAACTACTAGATCTAATATCTGAATTCAGCAAAGTTGCAGGATACAAAATTAATACACAGAAATCTATGGCATTCCTATACACTAACAATGACCTAGCAGAGAGAGAAATCAGGAAAACAGTTCCATTCACAATTGCACCCAAAAGAATAAAATACCTAGGAGTAAACCTAACCAAGGAAGTGAAAGACCTATACTCTGAAAACTGCAAGACACTCATGAGAGAAATTAAAGAAGATACCAATAAATGGAAACACATCCCATGCTCATGGATAGGAAGAATTAATGTTGTCAAAATGGCTATCCTACCTAAAGCAATCTACAGATTGAATGCAATTCCTATCAAAATACCAACAGCATGTTTCAACAAACTAGATAAAATCATTCTAAAATTCATATGGAACCACAAAAGACCCTGAATAGCCAAAGCAATCCTGAGAAGGAAGAATAAAGCTGGGGGGATTATGCTCCTCAACTTCAAGCTCTACTACAAAGCCACAGTAATCAAGATAATTTGGTACTGGCACAAGAACAGATCCATAGACCAATGGAACAGACTAGAGAGCCCTGATATAAACCCAGCCATATATGGTCAATTAATATATGATAAAGGAGCCATGGACATACAATGGGGAAATGACAGCCTCTTCAACAGCTGGCGTTGGCAAAATTGGATAGTTACATGCAAGAGAATAAAACTGGATTATTGTTTTAACCCTATACACAAAAGTAAACTTGAAATGCATCAAGGACCTGAATGTAAGTCATGTAACCATAAAACCCTTAGAAGACAACATAGGCAAAAATCTCCTGAATATAAGCATAAGTGACTTCTTCCTGAATACATCTCCTGAAGCAAGGGAAACAAAAGCAAAAATGAATTCATGGGACTACATCAAACCAAAAAGTTTCTGTACGGCAAAGGACACCATCAACAGAATAAAAAGTCGTCCTACAGTATGGGAGAATATATTTGTAGAGGACATATCCAACAAGGAGTTAACATCCAAAATATATAAAGAACTTACACCCGAAAGGAAAATAACCCGATTAAAATATGGGCAGAGGATCTGAAGAGAAAGTTCTTTCTCCAAAGAAGAAATTCAGATGGCCAACAGACACATGAAAAGATGCTCCACATCACTAATCATCAGGGAAATGCAAATTAAAACCACAATTAGATATCACCTCACACCAGTAAGGATGGCCAGCATCAAAGAGACTAAGAACAACAAATGCTGGCGAGGATCCGGAGAAAGGGGAACCCTCCTACACTGCTGGTAGGAATGTAAGCTAGTTCAACCATTGTGGAAAGCAATATGGAGGTTCCTCAAAAAATGAAAAATACAAATACCATTTGACCCAGGAATCCCACTCTTTGGAATTTACCCAAAGAATACAACTTCTCAGATTCAAAAAGACATATGCACCCCTATGTTTATTGCAGCACTTTTTACAATAGCCAAGATATGGAAGCAAACACAGATGAATGGCTAAAGAAGAGGTGGTACATATACACAATGGAATACTATTCAGCCATAAGAGGGAAACAAATCCTGCTATTTGGAACAACATGGATGGAGCTGGAAGATATCATGCTCAGTGAAATAAGCCAGGGGGAGAAAGACAAGTGCCAAATGATTTCTATTTGTGGAGTGTAACAACGAAACAAAACTAAAGGAACAAAATAGCAGCAGACTCAGAGACTCCAAGAAGGAACTAGTGGTTACCAAAGTGGAGGGGTGTGGGAGGGCGGGTGGGGAGGGAGGGAGAAG